>JAOTQR010031720.1:0-51705 GCA_025774065.1 Solanum ossicruentum | reverse complement strand
TGTACTAACCTTATTATGTAGGTGGTAGAGACTTTTAGTTATTACATACTTGTGCGATTTCTCTTACCCAGTCGATTGAACCTACTGTATATTTTGGTGTGCTCACCCATACATTGTTTCCTCCTTGCAGATCGAGCACAGGCACCCATACAAAGTAGTTGATTCATTCTAGCTGAATTATTCTCCATCTATCCAGATCTTAGCAGTGAGGCTCTGACTTCGAATCATCATGGGTCTTTTGAGAGTTTCCTTTATTGTTTTTCTTTCTAGCCATTGTATCAAATATTATCAGAGTTATATTTCTATTTGATACAGTTGTATTTACTCTTTCGTACTACTTTAGATACTCTTATACTCTATCACTCCAGGTTTTGGTGTTTCATATTAAATGTTGTGGTTGTTTTGCTTTACTTTATTATCTTTAGCTGCGGTTTGCTTTTGGATCATGATAGTAGCATACATATGAGGAAATTGATGTTCTGCCAAAATACAACACTTTTGATACTTAAAACTTGGAATTTTGTGTTCTCAATGCGATGTTACTTGGTTTTATTTGTTTTTGTGTTTATATTTGCAGGATTACAGGGTGACCTTGATTTTGGAATAAGAGTTGTAGATCATTCTACGGGTCGTAGGGTAGTTTCGTGAATAATTCCAGTGAGGGGCTGTTTTATAAAGTTGATACTACAAACATGCAGACAAGCTATAGAACATTTTACAAGTCGTAGAAGATAGTGCCCTGAGGATCAGAGATTGGGTCTTTATGAAGTTTCATCAGACAAAACCCCCTTTACGAGTCTTAAACTACTTTATGAGTCGTAGAGGGGTGTCGTAGAGTTGAAGTCCAGCAGTTGAGTACGATACCCCGATTACAGGCCGTGGAATGTAATAAGGCCCATAAACCCCTTTTGTATGGCATACCGACTAGTTCTCCGATTTGGTTTAGGACTTATATTGTACTTATTATAAATAGATTTTTTAGGTTATTTTTTAGGAGTTTTCGGCTAGTACTCAGTAATTAGAGAGAGAAAATTGTGAGATCACATTGGAGAGTCATTGAGAACACTTGCGTTTGAATTTCCTATTTATGCTTGTGATTCTTATTGAAGTTGGATTTGCTTGTTCTTAATTCTATTATGTGAGTGTTCAATTATAGTTTCTCAATCTACAATTTTTATATCAATTCCAAACATTAGTAGCTAAATCCACAACTAGGGTCTTGGGAATGATGAAGAACTAACAAAGTAAAATCTGGTAAATTCATAATTCTTGGAAGGTTTGTATGAATGTATTTATTAATTCTCTTTGTTGCATGTTTTCTAGTGGTGGCCAACATTAACACTCACATAGTGTTACTGACTGAATCAAGGTAGTAATGAATAGGAAAAGAGATTAATTAACAAGATTTGATTGATGTGTTATCATCCAATAAACCAAACTGGGCAAGGGGAAGTTGTACTGGGACTAATAAGTAAGGGTTAGTAATGCACACTATGGATATGGGCTAAGTCGCATATTGAAATACACCTCTCACCTTTGACCAAAGGTCTTGGTGAACATAACTTACCATCCTACATACTATACACTAGAAAAAAATTTGGTTATCCGGTGATACTGAGTTGGGAAATAATAGGGAACACAATACCCTAGTTTCTCTCTATATTGACTTCTCTCTTGTGTTAGTTAGTTAGTTTATTTTCCTTTGATAATTGCAAACCAGCCCCCTTTGGGAAGTAAGTTGGTGAACCACTCGAATTGCGATCATTGAGTTCTCTTGAGTCTACGTATTCCCTGTAGGTTTGACTCTAACCATTGTTAGGTTCTATTTCTTGACAACTATCACTTTAACCTCTAAAAAAGAGGTGTAACTTGGGTGACATGAAGATTTTGGTACCATTACCGGGGATGATGAGCAGACCCCAACTCCGAGCAGATTATTGGAGGAGCTCGGAGTCACTCCAAACCTAGAGGCAGATCAACAACAGACTAAAGCTTCTGCTAGAGGTAGGAAAAATCAGGCTATCATTGTTTGTACTCCCCAATTTGATGAGGGAGGCATCGACGAGAGCGATTTACCTTAGTTGACTCCATTCAGTGAGGAGACCAACTCCGAGGACATATCAGAGATAAAGTCCTCCGCTATACCCCGTTCATCACCATCTCTACCTAACACCCTTAGTATTCAGTGGTGTGTCACAGTTATGCATGACATATACACAGTAGGAAAGTAACGGACAAAGCAGGGAAAGCCAGCCCGCTCCATATATGAGGAGCACCGAGTCATCTCTGAGAGGCTAGATTATATGCATGGTCTCTGGGATACAATGATTTGCTATGGGCTTCAGTGGCTGACATACTCTCTTAGAAGATACTCCCCTATAATGGTGATGGAGTTTTATGTCTCATATGCAACCATGGTACACAACACTCTTCCCAAGGGGAAGAAGCCCCTTGCTCAGCCTAGAGTGATTGAGATGAGAGTGAGGGGTCGACAGATGGATATATCGACCATCTGCCGTATACTTTTTGGACTATAGTTCCTTTCCCTGGATCCACCACAAAGTTTGATTATAGGGTGGGGTAGACAAGGGACCCCCTAGTTATGAGAGATCTAGAGTGACAAGCCATCTTGATGAGATAGGTGGCTAGTTATATTGCTGAACAGGATCCGGAACCTGTATGGCTAGCCACTCACTCGGGGCCTATTATCAAGTCTTTTCTCGATTTCCATACCATGTTTTGGTGGGCAGTTGTTCGTTCACGCATTGGGCCTACACTTGCTGATAATACACTGATGCCAGAGCATGCAGTTTTGGTTGCCAGCATTATAGCTAGCTATAATATTGATTGGGCCTACCTCATAGCCAAGCAAATCCACTAGGCTGCCCTGAAGAGGTCTACCCCATCCTTTTCCCTTACTTGATATATAAGCTATGTCTAGAGTCGAGGGTGGAGAGTTTGCATCAGCTGGACTAGCTGATTGAGGCCTAATGTACTTTGGGTCCTAGCCTGATTAGAACTTGGTAGCACTCTGGTGAGCACAACCTCCTCTTATGCCTGAGATATTTACCCTAGTACCACCATCTGAGGGTTCATAGACAACTACGCTACTACTGCTGCTATTGAGAAGAGGCCCCTGCAGCCCGAGGTGAATGAGGATAGGGGGCACACTACTTCTGTCCCTAAACCATAGGCCACGACACCACAAGATACTCCCGTAGGCATGGTTTATGTGTCCGCCGCATCTATATAGGCCTTCGTAAAGAGGTTATCTCATATTGAGTCACAATTGACTCAGCCTGCTCATCAAATCAGGCCATGGCTCTACCGTAACATTTCAGACTCGGAGGGTCATATGCAAGCATTCACAATCACTACTAGTTAAGATCATATCTTAACTATGGATGCCCCCATTGATGCCTTCGAGGGGAGGTACATCAGAGCCTATACACGATCCTATATATGGAGATCCAACGACTTCGAGCCGAGATGATAGTAGCATTGGTAGCACCAGTTACACTATCAGTAACTATGCCTCTGGTGCTAGTGGTAGATCTTTTTGTTCCTAAGAAGCCTGTTCAGTCTTCCTAGGGGAAGAGATCCTGCCCGGACGATGATCCTGATGTTGTACGATTTTAGGTAGGGATGACTAAACAGGAGGAACTTGAGATTGCCTTGAGAACATCTAGACAAGAGGCAGAGATACAACAAGCTTGAGAGGTAGGGAAGGTGAGGGGTGCTGGCCCCTCGGACAGAGTGCTATTGGTGAGTAGACTACCTCGTAGGAAGAGGGTGGTCAAAATTAGCCACACAATGGCACTTAGGCACCCAAGTATGTTTTTAGACCCTTTTATGTTTTGGTTTGCTATGATCTTATGCATTGGGGATAATGCACATCTTTTTTGATGGGGTGTGGATAGTTTTGGGTCTCAGTGAAGTCTAAGTAGCTTGGGTTTATAACTATCCCAATTTTTATCCTTGGGTTTTCTTGCATATGTTCTTTTTCCCCATAGATATTTGCTTTCTATTGAACTAACATGTTTGGGATGTTTATATAGTAGTTGCAGCAGTAAGTACTAATACACATGGCATATAACATGTTTTTGTGTTTTGTTTGAAAAATGATTCCCACCAAAAATATTGATTAGTAGTCAGATGGCAACCATGCATGTTTAGGTCTGTGACAATGTTTGTTCTGATAAGTGAGGATAAAATGAGATTAAAAGCATGATCTGAGAGTCTTTTGTTGAAAATTTATGCAGTGCCATGTGACTATGAGCTTAACTTGCTAAATCCATATGTTTTGTTATAATTCAGAGCTTGCCCTGTTACTCTATGTTAGATCGTAGATTAATTGGATTAGGAAAGAATCTTAGGCAATTGTTCTTAATAGTCCACTTAGCCTAAAATGACTAACCAAAACTATGATATATCCCTTGGTCCTAATGTTTGAGTCTAACATGTACCTATTCTTTGAAATACCTAATTAACCTGACCTTGTTAATTGTAAAATCCTAAAATCGGCCCTGGTCCTTTCTTGGACATTGTAAACCTTAACTGAGGCAATAAGCCAAAGTTGAGGGTGGCTACCAAAAGTGGCCCTAGTTCTAAGGATGAAATATGTACACCTCAACATAAGCCAAAGGCCTGAGTTGAGGGTGGCTGGTGTAAGGGCGAAACATAAAAATAATGGGGTAAGTTAGTGATACGGAGAAAAAAGGAAAAATCATGTACTGGGTGCAAGAAAAATAAATAAAATCTTAGTTATGAGCTAAAAAGAAAAATGAAGCATAAAAGTAAGGCAAAAAGCTGAAATATGAAAAGAAAGCACCCAAAAAAGATTGAAATAGGAAAAAGGGAGAATGAGGTGAAAGTGACAGAGTTGGTAGGGCAAAAGTGTAGAAAAACGCAGTATCAAGGAAGGTCTTTAGTTACTTTGCTCCTAAAATGCCATACCAAAGTCCCTTAAGCCTACATTACAAGCCTAGAAAGTCCTAAAGTGATCTTAGTCTAGTTAGTTGAAGGACTTAAAACTGAATATAGGGGAAAGCCTATGGTATTGGGCATGATGCATGAATGTCTTTTGTGAGAGCGAGTGATTTTCCATAGTCCCAAGGTTATACATGAAAACATCATTGAGTCTAAGATATGTTACTTGTTTCTGTGAGGGTACTTGCATTGCATTGTTAGCACTAGACTTATTTAGTATTATGAATTGTTGATAGTACCTTGCTTTTCATAGTTATGTTGTCACATGCACTAGTCTATATTGGTATGCTGCATTGCTATCAGATCCTATTTTGAAAGGTTGTGTGGGTATCTTGAGATTTATGTGATGTCTGACATTTGATTGAGGCTTGTGCATTTCTGTATTTTTTATATAGAATGGGTCCATCGTTTGATGATAAGTAATAATTTTATGTTGAGGGTGTTGACGTGCTGCAAAAATACTTGATTTTTCATTTTCATATGGAAGAAGTACTAAGAATGAGAGAACACTTTTGATTCTTAAAACTTGGAATTTTATGTGTTCTCAATGCGATGATAGTTGATTTTATATATTTTTGTGTTTATATTTGCAGGATTAGAGGTTGGCCTTGATTTTCCGAAAAACTGTAGAAATAGCTTATTTTTGCTGTTTTACGAGTCATTTTACGGGCCGTAGATCATTCTTCAAGTCATTGGGTGATTTCGTGAACAATTTCAATGAGGGGCTATTTCAAAAGTAGATTCTAAGAACATGCAGATGAGTCATAGAATGTTTTACGAGTCATAGAAGATGGTTCAGGCCTTGAGGATTAGAGATTGGGACTTTCTGAAGTTTCACTGGACAAAACCCTCTTTATGGGTCATAAACCACTTTACGAGTCATAGAGAGGTGTTGTAGAGTTGAAGACCGAATTTCCAATACCTGAGTAAGAGACCTCGATTAAGGGCCTTAGAATGTAATATAGCCCGTAAACCCTATTCATATGGCGTGTCGACAAGTTCTTCTATTTTGTTTAGGAGTTATATTTTACTTATTATACATAGGTTCTTTAGTTTATTTTTCAGAAGCTTGTGGCTAGTACGCAGAGAACTCAGTAATCAGAGATAGAAAATTGTGAGATCATATTAGAGAGTCTTTGAGAACATTGTGTTTGAATTTCAAATTTAAGCTTATGATTCTTTTGAAGTCAGATTTTCTTGTTCGTAATTCTATAATGTAAGCGTTCAATTATAGTTTATCAATCCGTAATTCTTGTATCTATTCAAAACATGAGTAGCTAAATCCACAACTAGAGTTTTGGAAACCATGAAGGACTAACAAAGTAAAATCAGCTAATTCATAATTCTTGGAAGGTATGTATCCATGTATTAATTAACTCTTTTTGTTTTGCATGTTTTCTATTGGTGACCAATATTGGAACCTTCCTAGTGTTACTGATTGGACCAAGGTAGTAATGAGTAAGAAAAGACATTAATTAGCATGATTCAATTGATGTGTTCTCACCTAATAAATAAAACTGGGCCAAGGGGAGTTTGTATTGGGACTAATAGGTAAGGGTTAGTAATGCACACTATAGAGATAGGCCAAGCCGCATAGTGAAATGCACCTCTCAACTTTGACAAAAGGGCTTGGTGAAAATAACTTACCATCCTTAATGCTATACACTAGAAAAGAATTAGGTTATGTGGTGATACTGAGTTGGGAAATCATGGGGAACACAATATCCTAGTTTCTCTCGATATTGACTTCTCTCTTGTGTTAGTTAGTTTAGTTTTATTTTCCTTTGATTATTGCGAACCCTGCCCCCCTTTGGGGAAGTAAGTTGGTTAACCACTCGAATTGCGATTATTGAATTATCTTGAGTCTATGTATTCCCTGTGGGTTCTACCCTAATGTTTCTGAGGTTCTATTCTTTGATAGTAATCGCTTTATCCTCTTAAAAGGAGGTTAACTTGCACGACATCAGGAATAAGACAATAACCAATAATAAGTCCTTGCCGACTATTACATGGAATCCCTAAATTTGAATAAGAAAATTCCTGAAATTTCTTAGCCAAGTCTTCAAACCTAGCTTCAATAGGGAGAATCCTTAGAGAGAGAAATTTGAGAACTTTGGAGAGGATTATGCGAGTGAATGAATTTGAGTCAAATAGGAATAGGTTTTATAGGAATTGGTAGGTTAAGTTAATTTGAAGGGTTAAAAACAATGCATTTTAGGAGTTGAATGGATTGGAAATGACCAAAAATCCCTTAAATTGAAATTTGTCACACCCATCCACGAAACCATGATCACGACCCATAATCCATTTCAAGGGTCATGCTTTGGCTCATAATAGGCATGATCCCAAAAATTGAGCTGGTGAAAATTGAACTTAGCAAAGCACAAAACCCCACGTATGGTCCGTAGTTTCATTTACGGAAAGTAGAACCCTTTTGTAGAATTAACCTAAGACTTAGAAAAATTATGTTCTTTCAGGGTCCCATCCATGGCTCAAACTACGTGTCGTTTAAAGGAGTAAAACCTGTACTATTCCTCATGGAATGAATTCCAGTGACTAAAAATTTTCACCAAGTTATGAACTTCAACAACGAGACCTTTCTATGAATCGTAGTTCAATCCACGAGCAATAATTGGCTCGTAAAACAAGTCCTGTTAAATTTTTTTTTATAACTTTTCCATTTTTCATGCTTTTTAACATGTAGGGTGATACAATTTACGAGTAAGAATTACATCTAGGACTCATAGATTAGGAATCAATAACTTTAATGAAGATTTTTTTGGACATTTCTTACCCATTTAACCCATAATTATGCAGTTTTAAGCTCGTAACCGCCCCTAACAGTCTTGAACCTAAAAAGACTACTCTCATTCTCACACAATCTCATTCACCAATAATTTCTCTCAAAAATTTCTATGTCTTCTCTTTCAAAAGGATCCACCGTTGGAGCAAGCTAAGGCTCCATGTTTCCCCATGAATTCAAGGTCATATTCTTCCAATCACTAGGGTTTCTTCAACAAGGTATGTTGATTTTCATCCATGGAGCCCAAATTAAAGTCAACTTTTTCTCATGTTTTAAGTATGAATTCTCTGATTTTTAATTATTTCTCTCTAATTGCCTTAATTATGATTATTACTGATTAATTTACCCAACTATATACGAATTATGATGATTTAGATGAATTGCATGATTTTCAATTAATTTACAAGGAATTTCTATTATATGATTAGACTTTGCACCCTAATGATTATGAGGGTGACCTCACACCCTAATGTTATGCAAGTTTACAAGATGGGAAGTATACCCATACTTCATGCAATATAAGTAGATGAACTATTCTTACAATATGAAGTGACTTATTTTGTAATGATACCTACTTTACAAGTTTCAAATTTTAACATTATAGATTATGAATTTCAATGGTAATTACGATATTGCATATTTATGTGTTCTGTGGAATTTGACTTAGCACTGAATGAGGCTTTAGTTAGAGCGACTATCCCCAAGGGTCCTTATATAAATCCTCTTGTCTCATAACTACATGCCAATATATGTTATGTGCTTATAAGGTTTAGATAGTGGATCCACATCTAGCATAATGTTATGACACTCACTTGGTGGGGTAGAACCTATAACGTAAGGTATAATCAACCTTGGCAAGTAGGCTAATCCTTCTCCAGTGTGGAGGAAACATTGGAATTCCATGTAGTATCCGGCATGGTCTTATTTTCGGTTAGAATCCTATTCCAAAATATGTATATATACTAGGTTATGGAATGCTTCCATTCCATGATTTTAAAGATGCATTGATCATTCATCATCTCTTGTGCCTTATTCTATTAATATAATATGTATATTGTTATTTTGTTTCAATGTTTCTTAATACATTAAATGTCTACATACTTAGTACATTCCAACTTACTAATACATACTCTTTGCCTACATGATATCACCATGTAGGGATGGTCGACAACACGACTCCTCACTATTGTTTCTACATTTGGGCATCACTTGTGAAGACTGTGGAGAGTTCCCATGCGTTGGGAACAAGTCTTTATATTCACGCTTATGTTGGTTGCTATCTTAAGACTCTTGTATTTGCTTTCTTATCTTAAGGGTGAGCTAGTGGCATGCTCTAGTACCCACCAAGATGTAGTTATGTAGAGACATCTTTTGGACAATGTGATTTAATTTTCTTTAATGAGAAGACTCTTAACTACCTTGTTTAGCTTGCTTTTAATACTATATTTACGCTTGATTTACCTATGACTGTACTTTATTACCTTTTTTATGCTTATGTTATGCTATGAGGCTTAGATAAGGAACCTTCTTGTTCTATATTCACCTTTTAATGACTAGGCCATAGGCTTGGGTCGTGACAACAACAAGTGGACTTTGAGGTGAGAATTTGACCTAAGGAGTTCGTCTTAGCAATCTTCATTCTCATAACTATGTGTTACCATAGGATTATTGTTGATATGGCTTAGCTAGTAGATCCACATACATCACCTTTCATTACATTTGTGTAGCAGGGTAGAATCTACCTTGGCAAGTACATTTTTTTTTGTTGTATGGAAAAACCTCGGAATTCTATGTAATAGATTTCACGGTCTTAGTGTTAGTTATTGTTGCATCCTACATATGTTATGACTTCTTATGACTCATATTTTGATTATATTTTGACTCATGTCCTCTTATTATATCTATGATGATTTTATTATGCATTGATCATCTTCATGTTTTACTAATATTTTAGTGACTCTCTTATCATGCTATTTACATTGATCAATTTCATATAATCATTTATGAATTATTGCATTATTTACATACTTAGTACATTCAAAGTACTAACACATACTTTTCTTGCATACATTGTGTAATAATATAGGTATTGATGTTTATGCTCCTACTTCTCATGGCTTGTTTCATATTTCAAGATTGGAGGTGGTGAGTTCTCATGATCCAAGTATATGTGTTATGATTGTTTTTCTTGTTTGACTATCCTACTTCTTTTTATTTTATTTTAAACTTCTAGTTAGATATGGTCTTGCTAGTAACTCTCATATGATTAAAGGCTTTTCAAACAAAATATAAAGAGTCTACGTTGTCTACTTACTATTCTCACAACCCTAGCTAGGCACTAGGCATGATGTGATGATCAAAACCTCGAAGGACCCCAACCAAGCCATCTTAGCGTATCATCAAGCATACATAAGATGAGTGCCATATTTACTAATCCATAACAAAGTAAAAGATAAAACTCAACTCAAAAATCTCAATAGGAAGGAAATAATTTTAATACGTAATAGAAAGATAACATAGACTCCATACATCCAACATGCTTTTACTAACTAACATATGCGGGGACATAAGCATGTTCCTAGCTCACCCTCTATGAAGAAAAAGAATAGTATCAAAGAAAAAAATATAAGCTAAAAGACAATCATGAATGATATGATAGGCTTGTCCTCATACCATGAGGATTGACCAATTACTCTTTAATAGTAGCCCAAATCTAGCCACGAGAAGAAGATGAAGATTGAGTATCCTCCCCTACATTATGATATTTTATGGGAAAGTGAAATATGTGTCAGTACTTTGAATTTACTAAGAATGTAGGCAAATGCAATTATTCCTTTTTCCTTTAGCCCAAACTTTTCTATAGGGCCTTGTCTATCATTGTTGATGTTCTGTTTCACTTTCGACTAATAACTCTTCACGAGCGGCTCTAGTCGAAGCTCCTCTAGAATTGGGTGCTTTTATCTCGGTGTAGCTGCCAAACATACCAAAAAATATGTATAAGAATAAAGCACGTGAAAGTGAGTACAAAATATATTAGAAAAATTCATTTTAGGCTTTGGCTAATTTGCAGGCCGAATATGTTGGACAGATCGCTAAATGTGTCTGATGGTCTAATTGCTCATCATTGAATCTTACAGAAGCCAAGCGCCAATAACATTATCAAATTTGGTGACCATATATGCAATCAGCATATCGTAAAATCACATTGGTGGACTAAATATCTATCGCCAAAGTTGACAAATTCTAATGTACTAAAACATGTCAAACTTGATGATGTATGTGTCCAAACTGTGCTACGCCAAATTAATTCAGAGGACAAAATGTTCATTGCCGAATATGAATGGTATATCACACCTCAAGTTTTAAATTTGAACCAATTTACAATAAACACGGGGTACCTTACAACGCATGCAACATATTAAGTCAACAAAACATATTATTAAGCCCATAACTCTTAGATTTCACGTGCTTAGCATATATTCAACCAAATGATGAGTTTATCCTTAAGAAAGACATCATCCACTCTATCATCAGGCAAGTTCAAGTCTTTTGTTGGAATATGGGCTACACAGACTTCACGTAATAGCTCATGATATATGAAAAAGGAAACAAAAACAATATCAAATAATCAAAAAATTCAAACAAAATATAAACATGGATACATAAAACCCATTTTTCACTAATGACAATATCAAATTTGACTCGAATAATTCACAATCACAACAATGGGTACGAAAATAGGTAATATAAATCAAACCCAATATAAAAACAAGTTTAATTCTATTCTTAAACAATTTAGCAGAACACTGACACCATACCCATTTGAGACCAAGGTTATAGACCATGCAAAACAACAATTGAAATAAACCTTACAAATCAATATTTATGCATAAACAACAACCGATAACAATCATGTAATCAATTCCCACTGACAATGTCCAATCTAATGAAATTTGAAGATAGAGGCCCAAGAACTTATTGAATGAGGAGTCACTACAGAATGCTGATGATCTTGAAAAATAAGTGATGGAATCGACACTCAAAAGCAAGCACAAATAGTGAAAAGTTTATTCTAGTAATATGTGGAGTACAAAGGATGCAACAACAAAGGAAGGAAATTTAAAAGATTTAAGATATTTCTTTTTATACCATAAAGGTCAGTCATCTGGTGCAACTTAGAGATGCTGACTTATACTGCCGAACACATTTGCCAACCTACTGAATGTGTTTTTGATAGCCAAATCTTACAGAATTCCCTTGGTCGAATATGCTCCAAAAGAGAGTCAAATCTTTCATAACCGAACAACATTAGTAATCCACTAAGTGAACACCTTTGACCATCAAAATTCACAGCAACTCCAGGATAAAAAATTTACACAAAAGGTAATAAAAGTTGGTCGCCGAGACACATCGGCGATCTACCGTGCGCCTACTTTGGGTCGCCAATTTTTCCCATTCAAAATTCCACTTGTGATCACCTTCACACTAAACACACATTATTCAAAATCAGTAACACATTGGATTGCCTCTTAAGAAAAGTATTTAATGTCGTCTCATAATGTGGCTAAATTTATCAAACCTCGTTTAAGTACACCACTTCAATTATCTTCACATTCGGTGGTTCCCCAAAATACTTTTTCAACCATTGCCCATTATATTTAAAATACAACATGAAAGGTCCTGTTTATCTAGACATCAACTTTCCTGGTAATAATTGCAACTACAAATTATAAAGAAATACCGAATTTCCAATTTTGACTTCTCATCGGAAGATCTTCATGTCATTCCACCTTGTAATCTTTTTCTTGTAAATCACAACATTTTCATAAGCTACCAACCTATACTCCTCCATTTGATGTAATTGAGAGAGATGAGCATTTTGTTGTAACATTACAATCAAGGTTTAACTTCTTTAAGACCCAAAATGCCTTATGTTCAAGCTAAATGGGCAGGTAACATGCCTATTTGAATATGAGTTTGTACGAGAACATTCTAATGGGAGTTTTGAATTCTATACAATACGCCCAAAGTACATCTCCAAGTTTCTTTGACCAATCAGTCCGATTAGCATTTACCATCATAGAATGTTTGTTTCAGATCTCCCAGTTTGAGACTTCCACTTAACCATTTGTTTGAGGATAATAGGGTATTTCCACCCAATATTTAATCCCATATTGAGGAGCAATGAAGTAAATATTCTATTATGAAAATGGGATCCTTCATCGTTACTAATTGCACATGGTGTTCCAAATCGAATGAGAATAGCTTTCTTCAAAAAATTAATCATACCTTTTTCATCATGATGGGGGATGCAATGGCCTATATCCACATAGAAACATAATACACAATTGCTAAGATGTAAAGATTTCCAAATGAACTCACAAATAGACCCATAAAGTCGAAACTCCACACATAATGATTCAACCTTCAGAATAAGGGATGAGGGAAGGTTATCATGATTTTGACATTATGGACAAACTTTGACAAAATCATTTGTATCTCGATGTAGACCTGGCCAAAAATGCCCACTTTGCAACACTTTAGCCATGGTGACCACCAGCTGAGGAAGCATGGAAGGTATCAAGAATATCATCCATCAACACATCAGGAATACAGTTTCTCACAATATTATCAACACATCCCCTAAGTAAGAAAGCTTCATCCCAATCATATCTTTTCACATCAAACAAGAACCTCTTCTTTGGAATATGATTTAACCCATCTGACATAATTGCACATATAAGATAATTTGCATAATCAACATACCAAGGATCTTTGCCTTGTGAGACTACCATCAAGTTTTAATCCGAGAAAATGAGCCATTAATTTCATTACCTCCCAAGTCAACCACAATAGGTTCAAGGCAAGAAAGGTGATCCACTACTTGATTTTCATCCCCTTTTTGGTCCTTCACCTCAACATCAAATTCATGAAGAAATTAAATTCATCTAATCAACCTAGGTTTTTCTTATTTCATTGCATTGAGTACCATAAGGATGCATGATCATTGTTAACCACAACTTTGGACCAAATAATATATGAGCAGAACTTCTCAAATGCGAAGGCAACCACAAAAAGCTCTTGTGTCATCATGGTGTAATATTTCTAAGCCAAATTCAATGTTTTGGATGGATAATACACTGGATGAAATAAGTTTTCCTTCCTTTGACCTAGCACTTCACCCGAAGCACAACCACTAGCATCACATATGACTTAGAACAAGAGATTCAAATCAAGGGTAACAATAATTGGCATTGTCTTAAAGACTCTCTTTCAACTCATTAAATGTTTTCAAAAATGATTCACTAAAATCAAAGGAACAATCCTTCTCAAGGATCTTACACAAGAGGTAAACAATTTTTGCAAAATCTTTGATGACTCTTCCATAAAAACTCGCATGGCAAAGAAAATTCCTCTCCCTTAGTAGAGATGGGAAGAGGGAGGAGGGATTTTGGAATGACATTAATCTTTGTGATCCACTTGAAAACCACTCTCCCAAATTCATACCAAGAACAATCTCTTCCTTGACCACAAAATGACATTTCTTCCAGCTTATGACTATGCTTATTTCAACACACCATTGTAATACACTATTTAATTGAATCAAACAACCTTTAAATGTATCAACTACCACAGAGAAATCATCCATGAATAATTCTATGGATTCCTTAACCATGCTGGTGAAAAAAGATAGCATACACCTTTGAAAAGTCGATGTTGCATTAAATAAACCAAAAAACATTCTTTTGAAAGAAAATGTGCCATAAGGACATGTGAAAGTAGTCTTTTATTCATCCTTTGGAGCAATAAAGATTTGATAATATCCTGAATGTGCATCCAGGATATCCAGGATAAAGATTTGATAAAGATTTGATAATTATCTACAAGAAAATTGATCCTATATTTGATCCATGAATAGTATAGGAAAATGATCTTTTTTTATCCATGAGTTTAAACATCGATAATTTATACAAACACAACACCATGTTACCATCCATGTGGAGATAGGTTGATCCTTCACATTTCTCACAAAGTCGCTGCTCCTTTCTTCGGTACACTTTGTACCAAACATACCTACCTACTATTTAAAATAGGATATACAAGTTTGGCATCCAACTACCTAATTCACTCCTTCTTCACAACTTTTTCCATTGGAGGGTTGAGCCATCTTTTATTTTCAATTCACCACATTCAACATCCAGTAAGGCTCTACCGATGGGTAAAACTTGTCTTCCCGATATTATTTAAATTTTAATGTCTAGCTCACAATCAAGAATCACAAAATTAGCCAAAAAATGAATTTATCCACCTTCACCAATACATTATAAAAGGAACACACTAGAGTTTTAATAGAATGAATAGAATCAAAAGTCTCATACTTTTCGATGAAGGAGCACCCAAACCAAGTTATTTAAAAATCATAAGAGGTATCAAATTAGTGTTCACCCAAGATCACATAATGTCCATGAAAATTGGTGCACATCAATTGTGCAAGGAGTAGTAAATGCCCTGGCATCTTCCTTCTTGGCCACTAAATTGCTCGACATAATTACATTACAATAGTGAGAAACTTTAGCAGTTTAAAATTCAAGTTTTGGCTACTTGGTGACTAATTTGTCATGAACATTGCATATCCCGATATTTTGAAAAGTGTATCCACCTATTGAATATTTATTGCTAAGTTCTTGAACATGGACAAGAATTTTTGGAACTTTGTATCTTCTTTCGCCTTTTTCAATCTTTGTGGAAATGGTAATTTATTCTTTACTTTTAGAGAATTTACTCGTTGAACACCGAAAGGGTTTATAATGTTAGAATTTTTTGATCCTTCCAACTTTTTATGATCCAAATCACTCTTGGAATTTCTAAGAGTAGGAGCAGCATCATATTCAACTTCTTTGATATCAACATCATTCATTGCATCATTATTAATAGTTTGAGCATTAACATCATCACCCACTGCCACTTCAATAATAGGAGGCATTGATGTTCCACCATAATATGTCACTTTTGATGCTTTAAATTTGGAATTTTATATATTCTCTAGTGCATTTTAGTGGATTTTATTTGATTCTTGTGTTGTTTTTACAAGATTAGGAGATTTGAGAAGATTTTGAGAAGGTTACAGCTTTTGCGAAGATTTGTCCTTATACAAGCACATTTACAGGACATGCTTTGATCCATGAGTTGTAAATGGTGCTCGTGGTTGAGATACTGAGAAGTTGGAAATTTCTGAAGTTGTAAGCACAAAGTGCAAGATGGGTCGTAGTCCAGTCTATGATACATAGACCAAGTCATGGAAAGATAAGCAGAAAAAGTCAAAATCCGATTTACGATGAAGTCCATGACACATATTCGAAGGTATGAGCCATGGATGATGGTTCATGAAAGGGCCCTGGATTTCAGAGAATGTAGTCAACGATCCCAAACCACGAGCCATATTCACTTCTATGGGTTGTACATTGCCTCATGGTTACATTACCTCATGGTTTTGCTTGAATCTAGTTTTCCTTATTAGTTTAGGATTTGGTTTTCTAAGTCTATAAATAGGATTTTAGTTATTTTTGCCCATTTAATGCATCTTTTGATCAATTTTTATGATTAGGCTTTGAGTATTGAGAAAAAAAACACTTTGTTCATATTTCTGAATTTTAATGTTGCGAATCAAGTGAAGATTTTTTATTTTCGATCTTCAATTCTTCATTGTAAGTTCTTAATTATGCAAACGTCTATCATGATGACATCTAATACAATGAATATTTGTAGCTAAATTCACAACTATGGTTTGGAGAACCATGAAGAACTAACAAAGTGAAAACCAAATAATTTGTAATCCTTGAAAAGTGTGCATGAATGTATTATTTTTCTTTATTCTGATTTCGCTTTAATGGCGGCCAATGTAAGAAATCACCTTATTCTTACTCGCCAGCCCAAGGGGGTAGTGAATTGAAAAAGGGATAAATAAAAGAGATTTGACGTGATAAAACTCATCTAATTAGCTTGAAGGGCCCAAGAGATAGCTAAATCAGGGATTAGGGTAAGTGTTAGTAACACATACACCCATAGATTGCCCAAGTTGTTTGTTGAAATACATCCATTTGTTGGCCAAAGAACTTAGCTGAAATCAACTTACCAATCTTGCATGTTACACACTAGAAAAGATTACAATTATGAGGTTACACTGCATTAGGAACTCATGGGGAATATAATATCCTAGTTTTCTTCTCTCATTGGTTTCTATTACTTGCACCATGTGTGACACTAACATAGGTTTTAGTTATTTATTAAATCATAAACTCCCCCCTTTTGAAATAGGATGATTAATTGCTCGATACTACTTTGACTATTCCAAGTGTAGACCATATCCCTCGTGGAATTAACCCTAACCATTGTTAGGTTCCATATTTGATAGCAACCACTTACACTTCAATTGAGAGGCGTAACTTGGATGTGAACAAATGTTCGCGCCGTTGTTGGGAAATATGGCTTTTAGACTAGTTTAGTTAGAGTAATTAGAGACTAATCCTTATTTCTATATTTTATGTATTTCTGTAGTTTTTGTTTCTTTGTCAACATATAGGTTTAGCGTATGCCCAACACATGCAGTCAAGTCAATTCCTTGGCACCATACAATCCTGAGCTATAAAGAACTCTAAGAAGAATGGCCCAAGATAACATGAATTACAAAGTAGATGGTGCAATTGACTTGCTCCACAGACTAGAGCAAAACCTGCGTCCAAACCCAATCTTAATATAAACAAGACCCATCACCTCCACAAGTAGTAGACTGCCAGCTAATACACATAGATAAGGTTGGTGCACTAAATATTTGTGGGATTTATCTAAGTATGGTTGATGTTGTAGGAGCCATCATGTTACATCTACTGCCACCATATCCAAGACCATCATATCGAGTGGGTTGCTATAGATGCTACAATGTAGAGGGTTATTTACAAGCTTACTACCTGAGGATCTATATAACCATCTTCACAATGTGTTGTTCTTCTGCAAGAGTATGACAGGAAACCAAAAATTTTCTATGGATATTGTTTGGCTCCATTTCTTCCCCTTATCTCTTACTGGTGAAGCAACAGTATGATTATCAAACTTTCATTAAGCTCTATATCTACATGGGAAGATATGCAGAAGGCCTTTTTGGGGAGATACTTCTTTATATAAATGAAGTTGAAGATTAGTGACTGCATAACCATTTTCGAATGGACATCTAGAGATCCTATTAGTACAACATAGGAGCAATTCATCAAGTATTTGAGAAGTATTCTAGACCATAGGATAACAGATGATTCCTTAGTGGAGATCTTCTATCAAGTACTAAATAATAACAACAAAGTAGTTTCCAACACTATAACTACAGGTTCATTCTTGGATTGTACTTTTACTAAGTTAGTACAGAGACTTAAGAGAGTAGCCAAGACAAATCATGCATGGGGTACAAGAGACGCAGAGATGAAAAAGAGTTTTTTCTCGGTTAGCACAAATCTAAAACAACAAAGGTAACCCATGAGGTACTATAAGAGCTTGCTTGGATTAGTACTAATATAGGACATTTTATGAAGCAAAACCAAGAGCGAGTTAATGCAACAAGCCAGAAAGCAAAGCACTAGTTCATGATGGCTTCTTCTATAAAGAGGATGCATACTTTCTAAATGATAAAATGGTGGGGGGAGGGGGTTTCGGACCAACGCCCAAGAGTCCTACTAGGATTATTGGCAACAAGGTAAATGAAATCAAGGTTAAAACTTTAACAAAGACAACACCTAAAGAGCTTGTTCATGACCTTCACCATTATGGAGCCATTACATCTAGATCCCTTGAGCAAAAGAAAAAGAATCAAGAGCCTTCATCATTCCTTGACCAATGACATTTTTAAATTTGCAAAGGGATTATTCGACTTAGGAGCCTGAATCAATCTAATACCTCTTGCAGTGTATAAGAAATTGATCTTGAGAGCCTCTATTCTAACGATAACTTAATCGTTGATGGTAGCCAGAAAGCTTACAAAACCTATAGGGATACTTTATGATATTCTTGTTTGGGTTGAAAATTTCATACACCATGCAAATTTTATTATTTTTTATTGTGAGGTAGATTTTGATGTTTAAATTATCTTGGAGAGACCATTCCTAGCAACTGGAAGAGCTCTAATGAATATGAAGTCTGGTCAACTCATGTTTAGATTGAATGATGGCAAGGTCATCTTTAACGTTTATTAGTTAATGAAGCGACCTGATGATATAAAAGGTTTCTCTATGATAAAGAGTGTTGATTAAGTGCAATTAGCAGTTCCCATTGAAGAGAATTGGGTGTCGAAGTGCTTGAGGCAGTGTTGATGAATTTTGAAAGCATTGGCATCCCAAACTATGATAAGATCGTTAATGCATTTCAAGAACAAGGGAATTATAGACACCAATTCAAATTTGAGTTGAATTTGAAGAATCATGAAACTCCACCCACAATACCATTTATTGAAGATCCACCAATGTCAGAGTAGGAGGCTCTTCCAGCCACTTAAGGTATATATTTTTGGAACCTAACAATACTTTACCTGTGATTATTGAAGTATACCTTGATGATGGATTTGTATAAGAACTAGCTTCGATCCTTAAGAGGTTCAAATAGGCGATTGGATAGGCAATTTTAGAAATTATTGGCATTCCCCTAGGCATCTGGAATCATAAAATTCAGGTGGTCAAAGATTACAAGTTGAGTATTGAGCATCGGGTATCTCTCAACCCACTAATGCTAGAGGTTATGAACAAAGATATCATTAAGAGGTTAGATGCTGGAATGATATATTCAATTACTGATAACAAATGGGTGAGTTTGGTCTAGTGTTCTCCAAAGAAAGTGGTATCACAATGGTTCCTAATGTAAGAAATGAGTTGAATCCTATGAAGCTAGTCACAATTTAGAGGGTTTGCATGGATTTTATCAAGCTCAATGCTTCTATAAAAAAAAACCACTTTCCTATACTGCTCATGGACCAGATGCTTGATCGATTGGTGGGCAAAGGTTGGATTATTTTCTTGATGGTTACTCAGTCTATGATAGAATTTCTACTACATTAGAGGATCAATAGAAGATCACCTGTACAAGTCTTATCATGGAACCTTTGCATTCAAGGAGATGCCCTTGGATTATATAATGCACCAGCACCTTCTATGGTGGAAGATATTATTGAGGTAGTTATGGATTACTTTATTGTGGTTGGAGACTCATTTGATGATTGCTCAAAGCACTTACAAGTTGTGTTGAAGTGTTGCGAACAACGTCACCTTGTCTAAACTTGGAGAAGTGTTATTTTATGATAAAATAAGGTATAGTGCTAAGTCACAGAATCTCTATAAAGAGTATTGAAGTAGATAAGGTGAAAGTCTATGTAATTGAGAAGCTCCCTCCACCTATCTCTGTTAAAGGTATGAGGAGTTTCTTGGGGCACAAAGGTTTCTATAGAAGATTCAATAATGATTTCTCAAAGATTGCACATCAATTGTGCAAGTTTCTTAAGAAAGACTCAAAGTTTGTGTTTGATGAAGCATGACTCAAGGCATTCGAGGGGTTGAAGTAGCGACTAATTTTATCACCTATCATTTTTGCATAGGATTGGACTCAACACTTTGAAATCATGTGTAACATAAGTAGGGTTTGACAAAAAGGGGACAGAGAACCAAGTCACAAACCTCTTATCCAGACTTGAAGACAATGTTATAGCTAAGTTGAAGATAGGTTGGAAATGATGATTCATTCCTCAATGAGAGAGTGTTGATAACATCATATGACTTGATTCCATGTTTGTAGATTATGCTAAATATTTAGTCAGTGATGTGGCACCACCGAGTATGACTTCCCCATAGTGTTAAAAGTTTATGCCTAATGTGAGAAAGTTCTTTTGGGATGAGCCACACATGTTTTGCTTTTGTGAAGATGGGATTATTCATTATCTTTCTCCTCGGGAAGCAATGATGAGTACACTTGAGACTTTCATTCATAACTTGTTGGCGGGCATCATAATGGCATTTGGAAAACTCACAAGATCTTACTTTATAGCTATTACTAGCCTACAATCCACCAAGATACAAAGAACTATGCCAAAACATGCGATAAGTGCCAAAGAGAAGGTGGGATTACCCATAAGCATGATCTCTTTTAACCCAATCATGGTGATAAAGTTGTTTGATGTGCGGATTATAAACTTCATGGGGCTGATTGTGAGTCCGAATGGGAATAAGTGCATCTTGGTTGTAGTGTACTATGTTTCAAAGTAGGTGGAAGTGGTTGCACTGCCCAACAATGAAGGTAAAAGCATCACAACATTCCTCGAAAGGAATATCATCTTAAGATTTTACACACATCGGACAATTATAATGGAGGTTCTTGCTTTTGTAATAGGCTATTTCGAGTTTTGCTAGAAAAATATGGGGTAAAACATAGTGTTGGAATGCGTTATCATCGACAGAAAAGTGAGCAAATTGAGGTGTCTAAGCGGTAGATCAAGAAGATTCTGTCGAAGATTATGAATGCAAACCAGATAAATGATGCATTGTAGGTATACCATACTGGATTCAAAACTCTCATAGGTATGTCTCCTTATATGCTTATCTTTCGAAAATCATGTAGTTACATGTAGAGCTTGAACACAAAGCAATCTGGGCGCTCAAGAAGATGATCTGGATTGGAATGGTGCTATAAATTTGAGGTTGATCCAACTCAACAAACTTGGTGAGTTTCAATTGAGGGCCTAAGAGAGCTCAACATTGTACAAGTAGAGAATGAAGTTTTATGATGATCATTGAATTGAGCACTATAAGTTTAAACCAAGAGACTTAGTTCTATTGTTCAATTCTAGATTGAGGCTGTTTATTGGAAAAATCAAGTCAAAGTGGTTGGGCCTTAATAATGTTACACATGTTTTCCATGACAAAGCCGTTGAGTTAGAGACACGTGATGGTTCATAATTTAAAGTCAATGGCCAACAGGTCAAGTAATATTTTTGGAGTGCTAAAGAATTGAGGACAATTGAGGTTTGTACACTTAGAGTAGTCTAAGTAAGCAAGTGGGCCACACCATGCCATGATATTAAATCAGGCACTGCTTAGCAGGAAACCCAAGATGTATCTTTCGTTTTTTTGTAAATGTGTTCTATTTTAGTCTTGGACTAGTTAGTAAGCTTAGTTTTGGCAAATTTCTATGTAGTTTTCTAGTTACAGTCAGGAAAATTATAGGTGATGATTTATTTTCATTAGACTATGCAAGATTAAGTAGAAAAATCAATCAAGCATTAAAATAGGATAAAGTGAGGGTTCATGAGCCAATATATGGGTCGTGGATCAAACCATAACACGTAGAAACTACTCATGAACCAAATTCAGTGAGCAAAATTTTTTGCAGGAAAATCTACAAACTAACTTTGCAGCCCATGAAATCATTCATGATCCATGAAGGAGTTCAAGGATCCCACGTATGTTTTTAGAGTTTTTCTAAGTGTTAGAGAATCAACGAGTCCCACTTACGAGATGTAGTTTATACTATGACTCGTGAATAGGATTTGTAGATGGTAGTTTCAAAAAGTGGCAAGATCACTCATGAAATCACAACGATGAGCCATAGAAGCATCCATGGCCCGTAATCGGGATTTCATTGATTGAAACCACCTAATTTTTAGCCGACCCATTTTTCTATGAAATAAGTGGGTAAAATTAATTTTACCATTTTTTCACTTTCACTTTTCCCAAAATTTTGGTCACCCTCTTCTTAAATACGGCCAACTCCGAAACCCTTCCCTGTTTTTTGATAAGAATTTTGGCCAAGAAGCACTATTCTGGTAATTTTTTTGCATACTTTAGACTGCAAAAAACCCTAGTTCCAATTGATTTTGTCCCCAAATCCACCCAACAAAAATATTTTGGTAGATATCTTTTGTTTATGCTTAGTATCTGAATTTGGATCTCTAATTGTGATTGAATTTTTGTTATTTTACTTTTCCTAATTGGTCACTAAAGGCTCACACTAAAATTCAGTATGACCTAATTGTTTGTCTGGATGTGTCACCTAATTACCTTGTAATTACTAAGAAGACATGAAATTGGCATAAAGTTGGAGTGGTAGAATGAATATTCCTAAACCTGTTTACTGACTCAGATGAATGATTGTTGGTATGATTATGATTACTATACTTATTTGTGCGATTTATTTATGTATACACTTTGTGTACAAATTTGTTGGATTAGAATATGATAAAATTGGACTAAAATTGTGCAATTGGGTTTGGGAAACATGTGTTAGGTATTTTGGATTCTGTTGGTATAATATTGGGCTTAAAATTGAATTGTGTTTGTACAAGTTGGTTAGGATTTGTTGGACTGAATTGTTGAAATTACCTAATAAATATGTAGACTTTGTTGAATGATGGACAGAATTGTAATAATATATTGCTTGTGAAATTGTTGGACTTAGAATTTTCAAGTACCGTAGAACCAAAACTACGAGGGTCTTTTACAACTCGTAGTTCAAACTACAGACCATAGTATCCCCTTATAGATAGGGTCTCAGAAACATAAAAATCTAAGTCCACAGGATGGACCTATTTATAACTCGTAGTTTGATCTGTGCGCAACAAATATGAATTTTAGTTTTGGGTTCTTGTAGGTACTCTAAAGGACCTACAACCACGACCCCCATTTCAAGACACGAAAAGTCAACAATGAGTCGTAAATAGGTGTTGTAGAAGTAGTTCAAGTGGCTTATACTTTTTGTTCCCAATTACATGACTGGCTTTAATAAATCATAATTCAATCTACAACCCATATATAGGCTTTAGTATATTCCATCATAGTTACAATTCTTTTGTAAAATATTATTATTTTTTCTTTTTTCTTCGATAGTTAGACTAACTAGTATTATATGCAGCTACTATGGCCCCAAAAGTTGACATCGCCAGACGAGCTGAGGCTAGGGAACTTATATAGAGACTATAAGATGAGCCCAAAAAGTCAAAGAGTAATGGCTCCATAGAGGAGCTCAATGTCTGTCTAGATGAGGGCGTCGAGCCACGACAGACACTTGCCTTGTCCAATTACATAGTCTCAGCACAAAGCCTAGTTTCTACAACACCACCTCCAGTATAAGAGGGGAGGAAATTTGAGGAGTGAGATCATATAGTTCTTGAGTTTAGATGGGGAATCGCATTTAGGTTCTATGAAGCATTTATGTTCAGGCTCCGAGGATGGCTTTGAGTTAGAGCTACATAGCTTAGACAGGTATGTTATTGACATAGTCCATGTTTCGAGATACTTCGCCATTAGTGTTTCAAGGAAACGTGAGAGACATATTATGAAGACATCAGATAGGATGATTAGGGCTGGAATGCGAGGATTTTTATTAGAAAGCTCCAGATATTGACTTTTGAACTAGAGGCTATTCTTTCTATGTGAAATTTATTTTCCTAGTACCGCTTAGACTGGATAGTTGTATTATCGAGGAAGTATTCCTTGACCTTGGTTTAAGAGTTCTATGCATCAAATGCTAACAATGTCATTTAGAGCACCCTAAATATGTCACGACCTGGACCTAGCGTCTAGGAGTGACATGGTGAATGAGAACCCGAGAGTCCCTAAACAAGAGTCATAGCATCCATTCACATATCATCATTTTTGAAGCGCATATGAAATAGTAAACACATATTTTTAAGGGATGGAAAAGTATAACTCAAGCTATGGGAATATCATAAGGATAGGGATAAATATGGATTCACATAACACATAGCACATAAGGATTAGGGGTGCGTAAGTATGACTCAGTCTATAGGGGCATTTCGGGACTTAGGATTTTTCACATCATAACATAAATCTATATCATAATACTCAAGAACAATCCATAATAACCATATCTGATTGATAGCCATAATCATAATCATAATCTCTGAATACAACATATAGCATATATCTGTACAAGAGTCTACAAGATGTACAATAATGCCTCTAACAATAGAATGGGACAAGGGCTAAGACATGTCCCAGGCTCACCCCCAAAATAAACATAACATAAGTAAAAGCAACAGAAGGTAGATAGATTGTGGGTTGTTCTTAGAAGATAGGACTCACTAGCCAACAAGTGTCTCAAATATGATCTAGCCATCAAATGGTGGATGAAGGTGGTCTCCGATCCCTACATGGTTAGATCATAGAGGCAAAAGTATGTGTTAGTACATTTAAATATACTAAGTATTTGGGCATGCATTGTATATGACTTATCAAACCTGCATTCAATGTTAAATGACAAGGACACATTATATAGAAAGAGATATATAGCTAGAAAAAGAAAAGTAATATAACAAAATGCCATCAAAATCCATATTGCTTTAAATGCCAAGATTCTCATATATAGTGGGGATGTTACCTCAATCGACATATAAGACCAAGTGAGCTATTAAAAAGAATTTCGATGTCTTCACTATATCGGATAAGAGGTGGTCTACTTGCCAAAGGTAAACTATACTCCTCCTCATGGGCACCCCCCATTTTGAATAGGATTTTCATATCATATCATATCATATCATATCAAAGTTATAACCGTACCTTACGGGCACCACCTTTTCGGTAAAAGGCTACCAAACAAACACCTATAGTTGGAACATAGTTACGGGACTTGGGTACTAGACTCTTGGAGATTACCCCTTCCCACAAGTCCACTCAGTGCTAAGTAATCATCTACAAGAATACATATACATATACATATACATGTTTTCAAATTATTTCAATGCACACTCAGGCTTAAGAGCCAAGCATTCTCCATAATCATACATAGTTGGGCTAAAGAGACAAATCATACTAAAATTTATGCTTTCATGCATAGGAATATCTCATTTACATATATCATATTGGTGTAAATACCTGGAGTTTCTCAAATAGCCATATCATAGACATTTATGTGATCACATTCTTGCCATAGCCATACTTTATCAAAATCATATTCATAAAACATAATTGGGTCATAGGCCAATTCATAATCTTCATAAAGATCATAGTCATGCATGCATATACCATGAATCAATTGAGAATAGTATGGGCAATAAAGATTCAATCTTAAATCAATAATTTAATATGCAAGTTAAGTAAACCCATAAGTAAAATCTATATTCAAATCATAATTTAGAATACCCATTCTTAAATCAAACATTAAATGGACAATGCATATTTAAATCTTCATTATAATCATGTAATTCAACTTATTAGGGATGAAATCAATTTAAAATCAACAAATAAACGTAGCTCATATCTCACTTGAATCAATTAAACAATAATCTTAAAAACTCATAATTAAAGTAAGCTCAAATCTCATAAATCAAGTGTAAAAGAGTTTGGGTCTTCATGATTGAAAGGGACCGTGAATAAATCCTACATACCTAAGTTCACCAAGAATAAACAAGAAGAATTTGCTGAAGAACAAAGACTTTCCTTGATTCCCAAGCTAATCCTTCACTAGAGTCTTTGAGAGGAGTTTTGATGTGCTGTCAAAATACCATACTTTTTATGCTAAAAAAATGGAATTTTGTGTGCTCTCAATGTGATTTTAGTTGATTTTATGTGTTTTCTTGTTATATTTGTAGGATTCCTGGATTAACTTTGATTAAAGTTGCTGAATATTGATGTAGTATGAGACCCTTTATGGGTTGTAAACCATTCTGTGGATCGTGAAGTGGGTTTCATGGACAATTCTAGTGAGGGGTTGATTTTTTGAGATTGGTTTTATGAACATGCAAAGAGGTCATGGAATGATTTATATGTCATATACCATGGTTCGTGACCTGAGGATTAGAGATTTGGACTCTCTAAAGATTCATCAGACGAACTCTCTTATGGGTCGTAAACTACATTACGAGTCATATAGAGGTGTAATAGACTTGATGTTCAATTATCTAGCAAATTTGTATGAGACCCTAGTTACGTATCGTAGAATGTAGTACAACCCATAATCCCCTTTTGTGAGACGTGCTGACCAGTTACCCTATTATATTTAAGACTTGTATTTTACTTATTATAAATAGGTTTTATAAATCATTTTTCATAAGTTATCACATAGTACTTAGAGAACTCAGAAGTTTGAGAGAGAAAATAGTGAGATTACATTGGAGAGCATTTAGAACACTTGTATCTTAATTTCATCTTTAATCTTATGATTCTCTTTGAAGTTGGAATTGCTTGTTCTTAATTCAATTGTGTAAGTGCTTAATTATGTTTTTCCAATTCATGATTCTTGCATCTACACAAAGCATGAGTAGCTAAATCCATAACTAGGGTTGTGGGAACCATGAAGAACTAACAAGGTAAAATTGGTTAATTCATAATACTTGGAAAGTGTGCATGTATATATTAAATAACTCCTTTCATTTTGCATGTTTTCTGATGGTAGCCAACATTAGAACCCGCTTAGTGTTACTAGCTGGACCAAGGTAGTAGTAAATAGGAAAAGAGATTAATTAATAAGATTTGATTGATATTGCTCATCTAATCATCCATACTAGGCCATGAGGTGGTTCTACTGGGACTAACAGGTAAGGCTTAGTAATGCACACTATGTAGATGGGCCAAGTCACATAGTAAAATTCACCTCCCACCTTTGACCAAAGTGGTTGGTGAATTTAACTTATCGTCCTGCATGCTACATAATAGAAAATAGTTAGGTTATCTGGTTATACTAAACTGGCGAATCATAGAGCACACAATACCCTAGTTTCTCTCTATATTGATTTTTCTCTTGTGTTAGTTTATTTTCCATTGATTATGGAAAAATCACCCTTTTGGGTAAGTAAGTTGGTTAACTACTCAAATTGCAATCATTGAATTCTCTTGAGTCTACGTATTCCTTTGGGTTCGACCCTAACCTTGGTTAGCTTCTATTTCTTGAAAACGACCACTTTATCCTCTAAAAGGAGGTATAACTTGGGAGACATCAAGATCTTGGTGCCGTTCTTAGGGAATATGGCTAGACTTAGTTAATTTATAGTGATTTGGTGTTTAATCCTTATTACATGCATTTTACATTTTATTTTGTTTTTACTTACTTTTACAAGGTGTTGGTGTAGTGTATGCGCAATACACTCTATCGATGTAGACAATTAACTCTGTTTGACCAAGAGACCCATAGAATGTTGAGAAGAATGGCCAAATATAATGTCAACAATGCGACCAATGTAGCTCTAAACTAGAATGAGAATGACAATGTTAAGAAACCACCTCCTTTTGAGGATATTTCTCCACAATCGCATGACTTTAATGCTAATGCCAGTCAGTGGAAGCAATACATGCCAAATCCTTTGGCTTTGGAGGTGACTAGAGCTATTATGTAGCTACTATTACCAACTGACACAAAGTTCAGTCTCAAGTGGGTTGCTTCATATGTTGCAGAACCATGAGCTATTTGTGGGCTTACCATCAGAGGATCCTCATGGCCACCTACATAATTTTGCACTCATTTTCAAGAGTGTGGTGAAACATATAATCTGTCTATGGATGCTATAAGACTTTGTGTCTTTCCAATATCTCTCACTGGCAATGTAACATTATGACTATCTGAGCTCCCGCAGAGTTTGATCACTAGTTGGGTTGATTTACGGAAGGCCTTTTTGGGGAGGTACTTCCCTAGATCGAAGAAGCTCAAATTGAAGGACCATATCAACAACTTGAGCGACTTCCTGGTGATTCGATCAGTATAATATGGTAGCGGTTCAATGAGTTTTTAAGGAGTGTTTCGAGACATGACATTGCGGACAATGTTCTGTTTGAGATTTTCTCTTTTTTTGTTTCCCACCTGGTGTTTGGAGCCCGTGGAGCCCCAACTAAATCGGAATCACACACTGTAGGGCACATTTGGGGGTGGCACTCCCAACAAAAATTTTTCCATTGCGAGGACTTGAACTCGTGACCTCAAGCTATGAGTAAAGCACTCCCACCAGTGCATCACAATCCATGTTAGTATAGTTGAGATATTCTGCTAAGCCTTAGATGCAAATAGTCAAGCATATGCTGACACCATCTTGGAAGGACAATTTGTAGAGAAACCATTCATAGAAATTACTGAGCAAATGGATATGGTGGCCAGATTGAATCATGTGTGGAGGCCCATAAATGAACTTCCGACAAAATGTTCGGGTGAGCAGGCATAAGTGCAGAGCAAGAAAGAATAAATGAGGAGTTCATGTGGATGCTTGCTTAAAGTAATTCCAATATGGAGATACTAGTGGAAAACGTGAAAGCTAAATAGGGTTAGAAGAATCTAAGAAAGTTACAGTACCTCGCAGAGCGAATGAGCAGAAGACACAAAAGGTGCCACAAGAATGGCAGGACGAGCGGCCGTTACGTGCCCCCTCACAAATGAGATTCCCCCCAACAATCGAGACGAGGGGACTAGGAATTCTAGAAACGAGGAGATGCTTAGCTAGTTGCTTAGTAGGGCAGACACACAGGATGAGACCTTGAGTGAGATTAAGTCTAACATACTCAGCATAAATTAGAAAATGACACTCCTTTCTATTGCAATCATAAAGCTCGACCACCAACTTGATACGTATCATCCTAACTAAATCAGATCTAAAGAAGCATAATCCCCAACACATTAACTTAAAATCCTAAAGAAACTGAACAATACAAGATAAAAATGACTAGTTTGAAGGAAACACCCTTGAACCTCCTATAGCTACTGACAAAGGAGCATGAAACCTTAAGAAAGTCTACGTACTCAAGCCTAACAATAAATCAGGCATTGCTTGGGCAACCCAAGGTGTACACTTGCGCTTAGGAGCCCAGGTATGATTTTTGATGCAATTATGTTTTGTGTTTCTTTGATTGTGTGCGCCCCATGTTTTTTGATGGGGTGTGAGTAGTTTTGGGAGTGAAATCTGAGTATCTTAGATCCATAATTACCTCAATTTTTGATCTTGGGGTTTTCTTGTTTGTGTTCTTTTTCCCGTGGGTATTTACTTTCTATTGAGCCGGCATGTTTAGGATGTTTAGGTAGTGTTTGTAGCATATAGTACTAATACCTATGGCATATATCATGTTTTTGTGTTTTGTTTGAAAAGTGATACCCACCAAAAATTTTGATTAGTTGTCTAGATAGAACCACACATGTTTAGGTGTGTTGACAAAGTTTGTTATGACAAGTGAAGATAAATTGAGATAAAAATCATGATCTAAGAGTCTTTTGTTGAAAATATAGTCAGTGCCATGTGAGTGTGAGCTTAATTTGCCAGATTCATGTGTTGTGTGCTAATTCAGAACTAGCCCTGTTACTCTTAGTGGGACTATAGATTGATTGGATTATGAAATGATCTTAGGACATTGTTCTTGAAAGCCCAATGACCAACCAAAATTGCAATGCATCCCTTGTTCTTATTGTTTGAGCCTAACATTTACCTATTCTTTGAAAATACCTAATTAACCTAGCTTTGTTAGCTGTAAAATCCTAAAATTGGTGCTACTCCTTCCTTGAACAATGTGCACCTTAACTGGGACAAAAAACCTAAGCTGAGGGTGACTACCAAATGTGGCCCTGGTTCAGAGGATGAATATTATGCACCTCAACTCAGGTTAAAAGCCGAAGTTAAGAGTGGCTGGTGCAAGAGTGAAACACAAAAATGAGGGGGAAAGTTAGTGATATAAAGAAAAAGATAGTATTATGTATTGGGTGCAAGAAAAATAAGTAATGCCTTAGTTGTGAGTTAAAAAGAAAAATGAAGTGTAAAAGCAAGGGAAAAGGTTGAAAAATAAAAAGAAAGTAACTAGAAAAGCTTGAAATAGAAAGAAAGGAGAATGTGATAATGTAGCAGAGTTGGAAGAGCAAAAGTGTAGAAAGACATAATGTCAAGGAGGGATTTTAATCACTATGTTCCCAAGTACCATAAAAAAGCCCTTTGAGCCTACATTACAAGACTAGAAAGTCCTAAAGTGATGCTAGTCCAAGTAGTTGAAGGTCTTATCACAAGTATAGTGGAAAACCTATGGTATTAGGCATGCTGCATTAATTTCTTTTGTGATAGTGAGTGACTGCATATTCCTAAGGTTATACATTGAAACATCATTGAGTGTTAGATATGAGACTTCTTTTTATAAGGGCACTTGTATTGCATTGTTAGTATTAGGGTTATTCAGTGATTGTGGATTGTTAATAGTACCACACATTTCATAGTTGTGTTATCATATGCACTAGTCTGCATAGGTTTTCTAGACGACTATCTGATCCTATTTTGGAAAGGTGGCATGGGTATCTGAGTATGGAATTGATGTGATGTATGTCATTCAATTGAGGCCTGTGTGTTACTATATTATCTACATAGCTTGGGTCCATTGCTTGAGGACAAGCAATAATTTTAAGTTGAGGGTGTTGATGTGCTGTAAAAATATAGCACTTTTGATGTTTTAAACATCAAATTTTTGTTCTCAATGCGTATTTGTTGGTTTATGGGTTTTTTTGTTATATTTGCATGATCCCAGGTATGGCTTTGATTTTGTGAAGAAATATAGAAGTTGCTAATTTTTGATGCAATACGAGAACCTGTACTGGTCGTAAACCATTCTATTAGTTGTGAAGTAGGTTTCTTGGACAATTCTAGTGAAGGGTGATGTACTGCCAAAATACAACACTTCTGATACTTTAAACTTGGAATTTTATGTATTCTCAATGAGATTATAGTAAGTTTTATGTATTTTTGTGTTTATACTTGCACGGTTACGGGTTGACCATGATTTTGGGGAATGTTAAAGAAGTTGTTGTAGTTTTGCTGTTATATGAGACCATCTATGGGCTGTAGACCATTGTACGGCCATAGTCCATTCTACGGGCCGTAGGAAGGTTTTGTGAAGCTTTCCAGTGAGGGGCTGATTTCTGAAGTTCATTCTAAGAACATGCAAATGAGTCGTGGAAGAGTTTATGAGTTGTTGAAGAGGATTCATGCCCTGCGGATAAGAGAAGTGGACTTGCAGGAATGTCATCAACTGAAACCCCTTTTAAAAGTCGTAAACCATTTTACGAGATGTAGAGGGGTATCATAGAGTTGAAGTCCAAAATTCTGGCAGCTGAGTATGAGACACCGATTACGGGCCGTAAATGTTAATACAAGTAGTAAATAGCTTTCATATGACGTGCCAATCAGTTCTACTATTTTGTTTAGGAATTGAATTTAATTATTATAAATAGGTCTTTTAGGTTATTTTTCAGAAGCTTTTCACCTAGTACTCAGAGAACTCAATATTTTGAGTGTATAGAGTCTTCGAGAACACTGGTTTAATTTGATCTTAAAGCTTGTGATTCTTGTTGACATTAGATTGCTTGTTCTTAAATATATTGTGTATGTGTTTAATTATGTCTTCTCGGTTCATAATTTTTGTATCTACACATAGTATGAGTAGCTAAATCTGCAACTACGATTGTAGAAAACATGAAGAACTAACAAAGTAAAATTGGATAATTCATAATTCTTGGAAGGTGTATATGCATGTTTTAATTAACTCTTTTCATTTTGCATGTTTTCCAGTGGTGGCCAATATTAGAATCCGTCTAGTATTATTTACTGGACCAAGGTAGTAATGAATATGAAAAGAGATGTATTAATAGGATTCGATTGATGTGTTCTCATTTAATCAACCATACAAAGCCAATGAGAGATTGTACTGGGACTAATAGGTAATGATTAGTAATGTACACTATAGAGATAGGCCAAGTCATGCAGTGAAATTCACCTCTCACTTTTTGCCAAAGGTCTTGGTGAACTTAAATTATTGTCCTACCTGCTATACACTAAAAAATAATTAGATTATCCGATGATACTGAGTTGGGGAATCATGGGGAATACAATACCCTCATTGCTATCCATTATTGAATTCTCTCTTGCAATAGTTAGTTCATTTTTCTAAATGATTATTGTAAACCCTCCTCCCCCCCCCCCCATCGGGAAATTATGTTGGTTAATTATTCGAATTGCAAATTGGTGAATTTTCTTGAGTCTACATATTTCCTATGGGATCGACCCTAACCTTAGTTAGGTTCTATATCTTGGTAGCAGCCACTTTATCCTCTAAAAATATGGTGTAACCTGGCTGACATCAAGATTTTGGCACTGTTGCCAGGGAATATGGCTAGACTTAATTAATTCATTAGTAATTCGAGTGTTAATCCTTAGTGCCCTTATTTTACTTTGATTTTTTGTTTTTGTTTCTTTTAAGGTTTTAGATGTAGTGTGCAAGGCAGTCCCTTAACTCCATTTGATCCAGATATCCACAGAAAGGTAAGAAGGATGGCCTCAGATAATGCCAACAACACGACTAATACAACTCTGAATAGATGTAACAATGAGGATGCTCTGAATGAGAACCCACCTCTTTTGGAGGACATTTCACAGCCTCAGGATTTCAATGCCAATGCATACCAGTGGAACCAGTACAGGTTGAATCCTATAGCTATAGAGGTGACTAGAGCTATTATGTTGCTACCACTACTGGCAGACACAAGGTTCACAGTCTCGAGTGGGTTACTTTAGACGCTACATAATCGTGAGCTATTTTCAGGCTTACAACTGGAGGAGCCTCATAGCCACCTATACAATATGGCATTTTTCTATAAGAGTGTGATGAGAACACATTATCTTTCTGAGGATGTTGTGGGATTCCTTGTCTTCCTGTTGTCTCTTATGGGAAATGTTGTATTATGGCTATCTGAGCAGGCCTTTTTGAAGACATACTTCCCTAGATTGAGGAAGTTTAAGTTGAAGGATAGATCAACAACTTCAAGAAACTTCTTGGTGATTTGATAAGCACTACTTGGGAGTGGTTCACCAAATGTCTGAGGAGCGTCCCTGACCACAAGTTAATTGACGACATCTTTGTCGAGATCTTCTACCATGCCCTTGATGAGAATAGTTAGGCCTGCGCTGGCACAATCATGAGGGGCATGTTTTTGGGTAAAGCATTAGCAAGGATTATGGAGCGAATGGAAAGATTGGTCAAGACAAATCGTGCATGGGGGCAGTGGGATAGAGCATCACAAAGAGTTGATGCCCCATCAGTGTGGGTCTAGAGAAAGCCAAAATTAATGAAAAAATCATCTAGTAGCTTGCTCAGATTCGATCAGGTATGAAGTTGATGATGAAGTAGAGCCAAGAGAGAGTGAATGCAATGGTTAATCAACCTCCACGTCACCCATGTATGCGAGTCATATTATGATAAGGACACGTGTTTTGTTGCTAATCAATGAAGGGTTTCCCAACTAATCCCCAAGGGTCCAATAAGGACTATTGGTACCAAGGTCAAGGAAACCAAGGTCGGAACTTTGATAGAGATAGAGCTTATAGGGATAACTATGGAGGTTATTATAATAGAATAGGGGTCCAAGTGCAGATTGTGGTCATAGAAGAAGGATTTAGAAATGGTCCTTATGTGCTATCACACACCCATGATGCAGGTGCAAGCAAATCCAGACTTCAGGAGATATTTCATCGCCTGTTGAAGAAGGTTGAGCTACAATATGAGATTTTAGGGGGCATGAAATTGGAGATTTTGAAGTATTAATCAAAAAAATAGAGTCTCACTCTATGGCTATCAAACAACTGGAACAACAGTTACGTCAAGTATCGACTCAGTGTAATTAGCATTAGAGGGGTACACTACCTAGAAATACAGTGTAAAATTAAAAAAATGAATGGTAGTATATGGAAGTTACTACTTGGGGTGGCAAGAGCACCATTGATCCTCCCATGCCAGTTGATGAGGAAGGTGTTCATGAGGAGATGGTTGAAGCTAAGGATGTAGATGAAGGAGATGATCGTTTCAAGGATGGGGTAAGTGAAACTACTGATGCGCGGAGATGATCGTTTCAAGGATGGGGTAAATGAAACTACTGATGCGCCACAGTGGTTGACGTCCATTCCTAGGCCTCCTCCTCCATTCCCTCAGAGAATCAAAAAGAGGGAAGAGGAAAGAAAATTCAAGCACTTTCTCTCCATGCTAAAACTACTCTCCATCAATATCTCTCTAATCAAGGCATTGGAGAATATGCTTGGGTATGCTAAGTACATGAAGGACTTGGTCACTAAAACGCATAGTATGAGTCAGGAGCTCTCCCTAGAGCTTCAACATTGTAGTGCTATTACCACGACATCCTTGGTTCAGAAGGGATAAGATCTGGGTGCTTTCACTATACCCTACACCGTTGGAGATATGGAGTTCAGAAGGGACTATGTGATCTAGGTGCCAACATGAATTTGATGCCCCTTGTGATCTACAACAAGCTTAGATTGGGAGCCCCACTCCAATTAGTATGTGGTTTTTGATGGTGAATTGCATGATGAAGAAGACTTTGGGGATGCTATTTGATTTGTTGGTAAAAGTCAAGAAGTTCACATTCCCTGTGGGCTTTGTGATCCTAGATCATGAAGTTGACTTCGATATCCCAATCATCTTGGAAAGACCATTCCTAGCCACTGGACGAGCCCTTGTGGATATGGAAGCTAGTCAACGTAGGCTTAGATTGAATGATGAAGAAGTCATCTTCAATATCTTTCAGTCCATTAAGCATCCAGATTAGTTGAAGAGTGATGTATGGGCAATTGGTGAAGATTAAGTAACCAATATGCCTAATTCATGACGTGACAATAAATCAGGCTCTACTTCGAAGGAAACCCAAGGTTTTTGATGCAATAGCATAGTTACAGGTTTATTTTTAATTATTGGATCCATAGGTAGTTTACTTTCATGTGCTTTTGTTATAAGTTTGGACATTGGGTTGGTTGCATATAGGGTAATAACATATTTGATTAAGAGTATGCAGGTACAAGACTAAGTCAAACAGTTTGGCTAAAAAGAGCATCAAGTTGAGTCTCTACGACTAGGTTTACGGGTTGTAAAGAACTTTATGACCTATACCCCATCTAGTAGAGTTTTATAATGAGTAGATAATTATGAAATCTAATCCATGAGCTAACTTTATGATTCATAAATCAAAGTACGAGTCCTGAATGGGGCTCTTGACCCTAGTATGTTTTTTGGAAATTTAGCTAAGTGCTGAGGGTTCTACGACCAACTCTATGAGCCATAAAACACTTTATGACTCGTAGATTAGTTACGAAACCTAATCCAAAATATTAGGGTTTGAAAGTTCTATTAAACTAGGATTTACGATCCATAAAACATTGTAGGCCAGTAATTGGGGTTTTAAAGAGTCCAGGCCTTGTAACTTTGAATTGACCGGTTAATATGTAAATAGAGGGGCAAATTATTTTTACCCCATATTTGACCTAATTTACAAAATTTACCCAACCAACCCACACCCTTATATTTCTAATCACCTCCGGCCATCAACATCCTTTTCTTGCAAAAATTCCGGCACCCTAGGATTTTGTGACTACTCACCTCTCTAATCTTCTTCAAGTTAAATCTCAACTCTTGGTAATTTTTTGGTTTAATTTAAACCCTTAATTTGCATCATTTGGGACGATTGATCTGGAAATTATGTGGCGGATGGTATTTAGACACAAAATCCATGCTTGAATCTAGTTTGTGATTAGTTAAAATTAGGTTGCCCATAGTTGAATTGTTGATTAAGTCCGGAATTGGGTACTTTGCCCTTGGGTATATGTTTTGGTTTGTCATTTGTGCCTATTGGGTCACTCACCATATGTGATTGAATGATTCTGCTTGTGAATTGGTGGTGATGACATAGGTACATGATCTTGTTTGAAGCAATTAGGAATGGTTGGAATCATAGGATAATTCATGCTTAATCACTTTCAATGGGGTGTATATTTATAGTACATGTTAGGGATGATGTTTTTGGTGTCCAAATTATGTGGGTATGTGGGTTTTTGCTTCAATGCTAGTATTTTATTCATTGGAAAAGTCATTTAGGATCCGTGTGATGGACTAATGAACTCAGGTGACTGAGTTTTATGGTTCACAAGTGGATTTTACAACTCGTGGATCATTCCACGAGCTATAATTTCCCCTCATACAATATTCTAGAAACTTGATGTTTCTTAGTATCCATTAGATGAGACATTCTAAGAGTCATAGCTCACTTTACGGTTCATAGATAGGTCTCGTAGACCCATGCTTACACTTAATTACTTACTGAAAATCTCTACGACCCAGTCTAGGACTCATAAACCACTTTATGAGTCGTACCTGGTCTCGTAGACTTTTGTAGTAACAAAGATTATTTGAACCACTAGTTGACGAAGGCTCTTTACGGCTCGTAGTATCCACTACGGCTTATAAAGGTGATTTTGTAAAACCCTTCTGCAACTCAACTCAGATAATTTTTTGCATTCCAATTTTGATTTATCGGGGCTAACCAGGGTGTGTTTATTTTTTGTGTTTCAGGAACAATGGTTCCTAAATACAAAAGCAACGATATCTAGACCATATAGAGGATGCTCAGGGATGACCCTTCAAATGATGAGCAGGCCACTCAGTTGAGTGGCTCACTAGTGTTGTTGGATGTCAGCTCGAATCCAGAGGCAGGAGGACCATAAACTCGAGCTGTTGCCAGTGCTGGGCATACTCAGGCTTCTGTTGGTCACACACCCCAATCTGAGGTAAGAGGCAGCGATGAGAGTGGTTTGCCACAGATAACTCCATCCAGAGAGGTGTCCAGCTCCGATAACAGATAAGAGGTAGAGTCCTCCACCGCACCCTGATCATTATCATCAACACCGGATGCTCTCACTAGCCTATGCTGTGTTAAGGGCATATAAGAGATATATTTGGAGGGCACACAACAGAGAGAGCAGGGCAATCCAGCTCACTTCATTTATAAGGAGCCCAGAGTTATCGATGACAGACTCGACTGTGTCCCAGGTCCCAAGGACACGACACCTAGATATGGGCTTTAGTTGCTAACTATACCTCTTGGACTATACTCCTCAACCATGGTAAGGGAGTTCTATGCTTCATATGCAACCACCATCTAGCTCAATCTTCTCTAGGGGAAGAAGCCCCTCGCTCAGCATAGACTGGCTGAGATGAGAGTGAGGGGCCGATGGGTGGATGTCAGAGGCCACCATCCATCGTATGTTATTTGGTCCTTAGTTTCCTACCTCCAGATCCATCAAAAAGTTTTACTATAGGGTGGGGCAGGCAAGGGACCTACTTGTGATGAAAGATCTTGAGAGAAAAGTCACTTTGATAAGTTGGGTGGCTGGGTATATTGCTGAGCAGGGTTCAAAATCTTCTTGGATCGCCACTCACTCGAAGCCTATCAACAAGGCTTTACTCAGATTTGCCCCCAAGTTTTGGTGGGCTATTGTTCATTCACGCATACGGTGGACACGTGCTAATAATACTCTAATATTGGAGCATACGATTTTGGTTGCCTGTATCTTAGCTAGTTATGAGATTGACTGGGCCAACCTTATTGTTGTATAGATTCATGAGGCCGGACTTAAGAGGTCCACCTCTATCACGTTCCCACACTTGATATACAGAATCTGTCTATAATCATGGTTGGAGATACTACATCAGCTGGACCAGATGATTAAGGCCCAACACACATTGGATTCCAACCTAATCAAGCCTAAAGAGAACCTGGTGGCACTTCGGTGAGCACAACCTCCACCTATGCCTGAGATGTTTGCCTTGATGCCACCGCTTAAGGGTTCTGAGACCACCACCACTGCTGCTGCTGCTACTGAAGATAGGCCCCCACAGCTTGAGGTAGTTGAGGAGAGGGGGCCCACTATTGTTGATCCTACACCACTAGACACCACTTCACATGCTATTACTATGGGAATGATTTATGTGTCTGCCACATCTATACAGGCCTTGGTGTGGAGGTTATCACATGCTGAGTCATAGTTGACTCAGCTTGTTCATCAGATTAGGCCATGGGTCCGCCAGGCTATTGTAGGCTTAGAGGATCGGGTGTAGGCATTCACGATCACCACTATTTAGGACCGTATCACTACTGTGGATGCCCGCATTGATGTCTTCAAGGAGAGGTTACGACAGAGATTGGGCGAGGCCCAACCTTTAGATTTGTCAACTATGTAGACGGAGATCCAACAGCTCGAAGCTGCTTGATAGTGGCACTAACAATCTCGATTGCACTACCATTGACTTTACCTCTGGTATCAATAGTTGATTTATTTGCTTTTGAGGAGCCCGTCTAATCTTTCCTTGGGAACAGACCCTGTATGCATGATGAGCCAGATTACAGACATGTATGTTCAAGGATGACAGAATAGGAGGATCCAGATCTTGTCTTGAGGAGATCAATACATGATGAGGAGATGAGACATGTTCGAGTGATGGAGCAAGTAAGGTGTTCTGGCCCCTCCGGACAAAGTCCCACTGCTGAGTAGACCACCCCGCAGGAGGAGCATGGACGGGCACAACCATACATTAGCACTTAGGTGCCCAGTTATGTTTTTGACCCCTTCTGTTTATTTTGTTTTGATTTTGTGCATTGGAGACAATGCATATTTTTTTCAATGGGGGTGTTGGTAGTTATGGGCCTCAGTGAAGTCTGAGTAGTTTGGATCTATAACTACTCAAATTTTTGATTCCAAGTTTTTCTTATCTGTGTTCTTTTTCTCTATGGATATTTAATTTATGTTGAACCGACACATTTAGGATTTCAGATAATATTTGTAGCATTGAGTATCAACCCTTGTGGCATACATCATGTTTTTGTGTTTTGTTTAAAAAATGATACCAACCAAATTTTTGATTTGTAGTTAGAGAGCAACAATGCGTGTTTAGGTGTGTGACAATATCTGTTCTGATAAGTGAGGGTACATTGACATAAGAAGCATGATTTGTGAGTCTTTTATTGATAATATATGTAGTGTCATGTAAGTGTGAGCATAATGTGATAAATTCATGTATTTTGTGCTAATTCAAAAGTTTTCCTATTACTCTAAGTTAGTTTGTAGATTAATTGGAGCAGGAAAGGATCTTAGGCCATTTTTCTTAAATAGTCCACTTTAGCCTAAATATGACCTACCAAAATGATGATATAACACCTTGTTCCTAATGTTTGAGCCTAATGTCTACCTATTCTTTGAAAACATCTAATTAACCTTGCCTTGTTGGTTGTAAAATCCTAAAATTGGCCTTGGCATTTCCTTGAGCATTATGTACCTAGACCGAGACACAAAGCCTAAATAAGAGTGGCTAACCATAGTGGCCCTGGTTCGGAGGATAGATATTGTGTACCTTCACACAAGCCAAAAGCCTAAGTTGAGGATGGCTGGTGTAAGGGTAAAACATAAAAATAAGGGGGTGACTTAGGAATACGGAGGAAAAGAGAAAAATCATTTACTGGGTGCAAGAAAAATAAGTGATACCTTAGATGTGAGTTAAAAAGCAAAATAAAGTATAAAAACAAGGCAAAAAGCTGACAAATGAAAACAAAGCATCCTGAAAAGCTTGTAATAGGGAAAAGGGAGAATAAGGTGAAAATAATATAGTTGGTGGGGCAAAAGTGTAGAAAACATAGTTTCAAGGAGGGCCTTTAGTCACTATTTTCCCATAATATCATACCAAAGCCCCCTAAGAGTACTTTACAAGCCTAGAAAGTGCTAAAATGATCCTAGTCCAATTTGTTGAAGGTCTGAGTCATGAGTATAGGATCATGCCTATGGTATTAGAAATTATGCATGAATATGTTCTGCGAGAGAGTGATTTTGTACAGTCTCAATGCTAAACATCAAAACACCATTGAGTATCATATATGAGACTACTTTTTGTGAGGGCACTTTCATTGCATTGTTAGTACTAAACTTGTTCAGTGATTGTGGACTATTGAGAATACCTTGCTTGTCATAGTTTTGTTGTCACATGCACCAATTTGCATTGGTTTGCGAAATAGCTATTTATTCTTGTTTTGAAAAGTTGTTGTTGGTATTTGAGTCTGAGATTAATGTGATGTATGCCATTGAGTTGAGGTCTGTGTCTTACTGTATTGTCTATATAGATTGAGTCCATCACTTGGGGACAGACAACAATTTTAAGTTGAGGGTGTTGAAGTGCTACCAATTACAACACTTTTGATACTTAAAATTTGGAATTTTGTGTGTTCTCAATGCGATATTAGTCAGTTTTATGTCTTTTTGTGTTTATATTTGTAGGATTACAGGTTGGCCATAATCTTTGGGAAAGTTACAGAAGTTGCTACAGTTTTGCTATTATAAGAGACCCTCTGCGGGTCGTAGACCATTCTATGGGCCGTAGGTAGGTTTTGTGAATATTTCTAGCGAGTGGCTGATATATGATGTTTACTTTACGAACATGTAGATGAGTTGTAGAAGAGTTTACGAGTCATAGAAGAGGATTCGTGCCCTGAGGATTAAAGCAGTAGACTCGCAGGAATTTCATCAGATGAAATCCCATTTACGGGTCGTAAACTACTTTACGAGTCATAGAGAGGTGTTATAGAGTTGGTCCAAAGTTCTAGCAGCTGAGTACGACACCTCAATTACGGGCAGTAAACGTCAATATGGGTCATAAAGAGCTTCCGTATAGATTGCCAACTAGTTCTCCTATTTTGTTTAGGATTATAATTTAATTATAAATAGGTCTTTAAGGTGATATTTTAGAAGTTTTTCGCCTAGTACTCAGAGAACTCAATACTTTGAGAGAGAAAATTGTAAGCAAGACATTGAGAACACTTATGGTTGAACTTGATTTTAAAGCTTCTGGTTCTTGTTGACATTGGATTGCTTGTTCTTAAATTTATTGTGTAAGTGCTTTAAGTACGTCTTCTCAGTTCATAATTTTTGTATCTACACATAGCATGAGTTGCTAAATCCACAACTAGGGTTGGGGGAACCATGAAGAACTAACAAAGTAAAACCGGATAATTCACAATTCCTGGATTGTGTATATGCATGTATTAATTAACTCTCTTTCTTTTGCATGTTCTTTAGTGGTGCCTAACATTAGAATCCACCTAGTGTTACTGACTAGACCAAATTAGTAATAAATAGGAAAAGAGATTAATTAACAGGAATGGATTGTTGCGTTCTCGTCTAATCAACCAAACTTGGTCAAGTGGAGGTTGTACTGGGACTAATAGGTAAAGGTTAGTAATGTACACTAAGCAGATCGGCTAAGTCACATACTGAAATTCACCTCTCAGCTTTGATCAAAGGGCCTGGTGAACTTAAATTACCATTCTGCATGCTATACACTAGAAACGAATTAGGTTATTTGATGATATTATGTTAGGGAATCATGTGGAACACAGTACCCTAGTTGCTCTCTATTATTGACTTCTCTCTTGCGATAGTTAGTTTGTTTACTTTTTTCATTGATTATTTTGAAACCGGTCCTTTTGGGTAATTAAGGTGTTTAATTATTCGAATTGCAAATTGGTGAATTTTCTTGAGTCTACGTATACCCTGTAGGATCGACCCTAACCTTGATTAAGTTCTATATCTGATCAACGATCGCATTATCCTCTAAAAAGTAGGTGTAATTCTGCGGCATCAAGGGGCTGATTTTCTGAAGTTGGTTTCATGGACATGCAGATGGGTTGTGGAATGATTTACGAGTTGTAGACCATGATTCATGCCCTTAGGGTCAGAGATTTGGACTTTCTGATGATTTATCTGATGAAACCCCCTTACTGGACATAAAATACTTTACGAGTTGTATAGAGGTGTTGTAGAATTGAAGTCTAATGTTCCAGCAACACTGTACGAGACCCCGGTTACGGACCTTGGAATGCAATATGGCCGTAAACCCCTTTCGTTTGGCGTGCCAACCAATTATCCTATTATGTATAAGACTTGTATCTTACTTATTATAAATAGGTCTTTTAGGTTATTTTTCCTAAGTTTTTGCATAGTACTTAGAGAACTCAGTGATTAGAGAAGGAAAATAGTGAGATTATATTGGAGAGCATTGAGAACAATTGTATCATAGTTTCATCTTTAATCTTATGATTCTCTTTGAAGTTGGATTTGCTTGTTCTTAATTCAATTGTGTAAGTGCTTAATTATGTTTTTCAATTCATGATTCTTTCATATACACAAAGCATCAATAGATTAATCCACAACTAGGGTTGTGTGAATTATGAAGAACTAACAAGGTAAAGTCGGATAATTTATAATTCTTGGAAAGTGTGCGTGCATGTGTTAATTAACTCCTTTGTTTTGTGTGTTTTTTGATGGTGGCCAACATTAGAACCCGCCTAGTGGTATTGACTTGACCAAGGAAGTAATGAATAAGAAAAAAGATTAATTAGCATGATTCGATTGTTGTGTTCTCATCTAATCAACCAAACTAGGCTAAGGGAGGTTGTACTGGGATTGATAGGTAAGGATTAGTAATGCATACTTTGGAGATGGGTCAAGTCACACAATAAAATTCACCTTTGACCTTTGACTAAAGGGCTTGGTGAACTTAAGTTACCATCCTACATATACACACTAGAAAAGAATCAGGTTATTTAGTGATAATAAGTTGGGGAATCATGGGGAGCACAATACCTTAGTCTATCTCCATATTGATTTTTCGCTCGTGTGTGTTAGTTTATTTTCCATTGATTGTTGCAAAACCCCTTTTTTGGGGAAGTAAGTTGGTTAACCACTGAAATTGCAGTCATTGAATTCTCTTGATTTTATGTATTTCTTGTGGATTGGACCCTAACCTTTGTTAGATTCTATTTCTTGACAACGACCGCTTTATCCTATAAAAGGAGGTATACCTTGGGCGTCATCAAGTTCTTAAGAGAGCTTACATAGAATTTTAAGTGTGAGAATGAATTTGAATGAGATAATAAAAGTATAGGTCATTTAGATGCCTTATGATAACGTAGGAAGTCAAAAAGGTCACTTAGGAGAAGCCATAATTATGAAAATGCCATTTATGAAACAGAATAGAAAAATATTGCCACGAGCTCCGTAGGAGGGTCATATGGTTGGTACAAGGTCACACGGACTATATACTCGTTCGTGAAGCCACCCTTAGAAAAATTTTCACTAACGAAGATCCGAAACGATAATTCCATACTTAGAAAATTTGCATGCCAACACCCATACGGAGCCATTCAAAGATCGTGTAGAGGTCATACAGACCATGCAAGCTCCCATAACACCTTAGTTAGGAAATTGTTCATAGTTCTGAGACGGTGATCCAATACTTAGGAAATTTTAACTCCAGTATCTGTATGAAGGGCCTCACTGCCCATGAAGAGGTATGTAGACCGTCAGTGGTTCATGTGCTCCAAGCCTTAGCTAAAATGTGATTTTAAAGATCAAGGCTACTTCATACAAGCCTCCACATGGTCAATAAATTGCAACATGGATTTTGTGGCGTTCAAGTGGTATGTGCATTGGTCTTAAACTCCATGATAAGGTTAGGCCAACACTTGATACACTAGGGCAAAGGTCACCTCAAGGACCCTCCACATGACTCGTGGAGGTGCCCATAATGTTTCACCTTAGTGAAAAACTTTTTGGATTCAAATTCAATGAATTATAACAGTCGTAGCATGTTCCGATCCTTACGTCATCTCCCCCTTAGGAACATTCGTCCTCGAATGTTCTAGAACAAAGCTTGAAAGGCTTGACTTAAAACATGAAACATCCAAATATAAGATGCAATGCATAATTCATCACTTGAAAATCATAAAGTCCATAAAACTCATATCATAACATCTTTAAATCATTCAGAACATTTCCAAATCATTTCCATGCATATGTATGGATGTTATATCATGAAACACAAGAGTGAAAGAAGTAGGAGCACTTGGAATAGGAAGAACCTAATACCTTGGGCTTGAGTAGATTGGAAAAGATGGGATGTCATTTCATTATGTATAACTCTCCATCCCATGTAGCACTCTCCACATGTTGATTTCTCCAAAGCACCTTAACCGAAACCATATCCTTGCTGCTAAGCTACTTCACTAGCCTATTCAAGATCTCAACTGGGATTTCCTCAAAAGGAGAGTTCTCGTCAACCTCATCAACTTCAAAAGGTACAATCATTCTAGGATCACTAACCAACTTTCTCAACATAGACATATCGAAAACCAGGTGAATAGAACTCAAATTTGAAGGAAAATCCAATCTATAAGCCACCTTCCCAATCTTCTCAACAATTTCATAAGGACCTACATATTGGGTACTCAACTTGCCCTTCTTCCCAAAACGCATCACACCCTTCATAGGTGAGGCCTTCACATAAACCTATTCATCCACATGAAACTCAAGATCTCTTCCTAACATCTGAATAAGAATTTTGATGACTTTGAGCCGTGTTCAATCTCTTCCTAATCAACTTCAACTTCTTCATACCCTCCAACACTATATTAGGGCCTATCAAAGATATCTCTTTCAACTCAAACCACCCCATCGGAGATCAACATCTCCTTCCATACAAGCCTCGAATGGTGCCATACCAATGTTAGAATGAAAGATGTTGTTAGAGCAAACTCAATGAGTAGTACATGATCATCCTAATTACCCTTGAATTCCAACACACAAGCACTTAACATGTCGACTAAAGCTTGGATCGTCTTATTATTTTGTCCATTGGTTTGAGGATGAAGAGTCATATTTAATGTCACATTAGTACCTAGGCCTCTTTGAAATGACCTCCAAAAGTAAGAAGTAAATTGGGTGCCACAATCTGATATGACAGAGCTAGGCACACCATACAACCTCTCCAACTCTTAGATATAAACCTTGTATAATTTTTGACACAAAAGGTAGCCTAGATTGGTAGTAAATGAGCCGACTTAGTCATCCGATCAAAAATGACCAAAATTGAATCAAATTGCCTTCAGGCCCAAGGCAAACCAACCACCAAGTCTATGTCCATATCTTTCCACTTCCAAATAGGTATCTCAAAATCTTGAGCAAAACCACTGGGCCTTTGGTGCTTTACTTTCACTTGTTGACAAATAGGACAATCAGATACAAACTTGGCTATATCTTTCTTCATACCATGCCACAAACAGAATTACCTCGAATCTTGATACATCTTAGAAGATCCCAGGTGAATAGAATAATGAGAGTTATAGGCTTCACTCATGACTACCTGCCTAAGATCATCCATATCCGGAACACACAACCGATCTTGAAACCAAAGCATACCATCTCTCCCTTGGGAGAAAAACTCAATCTACTTTTCAACAACCAACTTCTTCAACTCAACGTAATGACAGATCTATATCTTACTTAGCGTATATATCAATGACGACAGAAGACTCAGCCCCATTTTGAAAAAGAATACCGCTATCATTAGAATCGGCCAACCTAATACCCAGTCTAGAAAAATGGTAAACATTATTTGCCAACTCATTCTTTCCCTCATCAACATAAGCTGCACTTCCCAAATATAGCCCACTAAGAGCATTGGCTATAACATTAGCTTTGGAGGGATGATATTGAACACTCATGTCATAGTCCTTAAGGAGTTCCAACCACCTTTTTTGCCTCAAGATAAGATACCTTTGGGTGAAAAATTATTTAAAACTTTTTTGACCACTGGAAACATCAACATGAACTCTATACAAATAATGTCTCCAAATTATCAAAGCAAACATCACCACCTCTAACTCAAGATCATGACTCGAGTAATTACGCTGATGCACCTTCAATTGTCCTTGATGCATAAACTATTACCTTACCATTTTGCATAAGCACACAACCCAACCCAATCCGAAAAGCATCATAATATACCACATCCAAGCCATCTGATAGAGTCAAAATAGGAGCTGATGTAAGCTGATCTTTCAATGTCTGAAAACTCTTCTCTCATTCATCAGGTCATACAAACTTGGACTTCTTTTAAGGAAACATGGTCAATGGAGATTTAATAGATGCGAAACCTCCAAAAAACCTTCTATAAACCCAAGAAAACTTTTAATATCCGAAAGAGTCAATGGTCTATGCCAATTCTTCACGGCCTCAGTCTTCTTAGGTCAACCTTAATACTATAACCGGATATGACATGACCAAGAAAATCCACCTCACCTATTTATTGATTTAGCATACAATTGCTTCTCACTCAAAATCTGAAGAACCAATCTCAAATGATCTATATGCTCTCAATTACTTCGGTAATAAATAAGGATATCATCAATGAAGACAATTGCAAAACTATCATGGAATGTCTTGAACACCCGATTCATAAAAACCATAAACACGACCAAAGCATTAGTCAAACAAAATGACAACACCATAATCCAAAGTGCTCATATCTAGTCTAAAAAGACATTTTGAAAATTTCGCACTCCCTAACCTTCAATTGATGATAATCGAAATGGAGGTCAATCTTTGTGAAATGGGTAGCCCATTGAAGTTGATCAAACAAGCCATCGATCTAGCAACAGGTATTTATTCTTCATGCTTTGTTCTATTGCCTATAATCAATGAATATCTGATGAGACCCATCTTTCTTTCTTACAAATAACACCAGAGCACCCCAAGGAGATATACTTAGCCTAATGAAGCCCTTTTCTAACAAGTCTTTTATTTGATCTTTCAACTCTTTAAGCTCAGTCGGTGCCGTACGATAAGGAGGAGTAGAGATAGGTTCGGTATTCAGGAGAAGATCTATGACAAAGTCTACTTCTTGTTTAGGAGGAATACCTGGCAAGTCTTTGGGAAACAAATCCAGAAACTCATTCACCAATGAAACCAATACAGGAGTAGATAAATCAGATTCCATATCTTTGACCCTTAAACTATGAGATATAATCCCCTTCGAAATCATCTTTAGGGCCTTATGGTTGGAAATAAACTTACATTTAATAACGAAGTCACTACCATTCCACTCAAGGACATGCTCATCCAAAAATTGGAACTTAACTTTTCAGGTTCTACAATCTATAGATTCATATAAAGCATGCAACCAATTTATCCTAAAAATAACATCAAAATCAAGCATCTCAAGTTCCATAAGATGACATGGGAAGACTTTATGTAATACTAAAGCAGGACTATCCTGATAGACTCTATGGTCAAAATAGACTAACCCACAGGAGTATAACTTAAAAAGGGCTCCATTAGAATTTCAGGGCTCAAGTCAAACTTAACAGATAAAAGAGGAGTCAAAAAAGATAAATTTTCACCCAGATCAACCAAAGAATAAGCATCAAAATCAAATACTTTTAACATACAAGTCATAACATCTGGAGTCTCCAACACTTCACCTCGGGAATGTAAATTATAGAACTAGTTATGTTGGGGGGCACTACCTTGTTGAGTTCTCTATTGGCCTTGATCAGCCTGGACCACTTTACCCTAACCCTTCTAGGAAACTTTAGGGCAATCAGTAATCTTGTGGATCCTATCACCACACCTGAAACAAGAAGCTAAGTTTTGATAGCATACACCCGAATGTTCTTCCCACACGAAGTACAATGAGGAGGCATTAGCCAACCCCCAACCTGTGCCTTGGGAGGAGGCACACTATTGGTGACCATTGCATTAGACCCTTCGCCATGCGTAAAGCGACCATAACCACCACCACTCTTGGAGTTGGAGAACTCTCTATCATAAAGGACCCTCTTAGAATCATGCACCCTCTTCTCCTTGAGCTTTTCCCCTTTAATCTGTTGAGCATATGTCATGAGTCTGGAGATGTCCATATCCCGAATAAGCATATCCATATGAGATTATTTCACAACCAAATTAGATATTTTAGAAATAATCTTGTGCATTCTTGCATAAAGGTCAGCCACTAGCATAGGAGCATACTCAAAGAGCTTAGTGATCTTGAGGGCATGGTCCCTCACACTCATACCACTCCGCTTGAGGTAGGTCAATTCTATCATCTTAGTTTCCCTAAGTTCAAAGTTAAAGAAACGATCAAGAAATGCAAAATTGAACTCTTCCCAATTAACAACATTACCACTAACTATTTCTATCAACCATTGAGTGTACCACACTTGTGGCATATCTTTCAACTGATAAGTAGCTAACTCAACTTTATCCTTATAAGTAACTCCCATAGTAGTCAACACTTTAGAGAGCTCATCAATGAAGTCTTGAGCATCCTCATCAGTATTTGACTCATAGAACTCCGGAGGATTCATTTGCGTGAAATCCCTCACTCTTAAAGCCAGAGTGGGACCACAGGGAGGGCGATTAGCCTGTCTTGTATAAGTAATCACCACTTGGTCAAGCATACCAATAGCCATATGGAATTCACCGTTAGTTTCTGGCTATTCCATAAGATCTTGAGAAACTTGGTCCTTATTAGCCGGTCTTTGTCTTGGTAAGGGAGCTCTTCATGGAGGCATCTTCTGTAATGTATCAAGGATATCAACAGGATTAGAAAACATTAATACACAGTCCAAAGTATGTCATAAGACATTAAGAAATGAGAAAATTCCTAGAATGTCATCATAGTCTTCCACTCACAGGCATGGTGCACTTATTTCCCATGAATAGGACTTTACTCAACGCGGCTTATTCGAATTCGAAGATTATTTATAAACCTAGTACTCTAATACCAAGCTCATCGTGGCTCAAACCTAGGTTCTATGAGTAATAAGACTTATGGCACCCATTCACACATAATCAGTTTGGAAGCACATATAAAATAGTAAACATGTAGTTCTAAAGGACATGAAAGTAGGACTCACGCTATGGGAATATCATAAGGATAGGGATTAACATGGATTCTAATAACACATAGCACATAAGGAATGGGAGGGGGAGGTAAGTATGACTCAATCAATAGGAACAAATTGAGGCTTAGGATCTTCCAAATCCTGATATAAATAGATATCATAATACTGAAGTACAACTCATATTAGGCATATATGATCGATAGCCATAATCATAATCATAATCTCCGAATATAGCACATAGCATAGATCTGTACAAGAGTCTACAAGATGTCCATCAATTCATCCAATAACAAAATAGCATGGGGGCCAAGACATATCCTGGCTTCACCCTCAAATTACAGGTGATGCGCTGTCAAAATACAACACATTTGATGTGTAAAAGAAGGGATTGAGTTCTTAATACGACTTTTTCTATTTTTTATGTGTTTTTGTGTTGTTCTATGAGTAATAAGACTTATGGCACCCATTCACACATAATCAGTTTGGAAGCACATATAAAATAGTAAACATGTAGTTCTAAAGGACATGAAAGTAGGACTCACGCTATGGGAATATCATAAGGATAGGGATTAACATGGATTCTAATAACACATAGCACATAAGGAATGGGAGGGGGAGGTAAGTATGACTCAATCAATAGGAACAAATTGAGGCTTAGGATCTTCCAAATCCTGATATAAATAGATATCATAATACTGAAGTACAACTCATATTAGGCATATATGATCGATAGCCATAATCATAATCATAATCTCCGAATATAGCACATAGCATAGATCTGTACAAGAGTCTACAAGATGTCCATCAATTCATCCAATAACAAAATAGCATGGGGGCCAAGACATATCCTGGCTTCACCCTCAAATTACAGGTGATGCGCTGTCAAAATACAACACATTTGATGTGTAAAAGAAGGGATTGAGTTCTTAATACGACTTTTTCTATTTTTTATGTGTTTTTGTGTTGTTCTTGCAGAAAAGTTAGGTTGGCATAACTTTAGAGGAAAATTGCAGATTTCGCTGAAACACAGGACATACGAGTTCACCTACGAGTCGTAGCCCAATCTATGAATCATAGGGTGTTATTGTTTTAAGAAACAAAGACTAAAAGTCAAAAATCTGCTAAGTGGAGGTCAATCCTACGAGTCGTAGGTCTTACTATGACTCATATAGGTGTTCTTATAGTTGGAAACGGAGAGCCCAAACTTTGGATCAACTACTGAAGGCCTAGACTACAAGAGGAGCATTCAAGTCACAGCCCAAGCTATGACTTGTACCAGTGGGTCATACCAGTTGAGTCCAAAATGCCAAAAACCTAATACGAGACCCCAATTTTGGCTCGTAGGTCACCTTACAAGTCGCAACAATGAGGATTACCGACTACCAGCTACCTTTTCTATGTAATCTTTAGGGTTATTTTTTAAACACTATAAATACTTTAAGTTAGAGTATTAATTGGGGAGATTTGAAATTCAGAATAGAAGACCATCTTGAATATACTCTCTAGAATATATTTAGGACTTTAGCTTAATTTATTATTTTCTCTTGGAAAATCCAATTTTAGGGATTTCAAATCTTGCTTTGTGCTTATTAGCAATCTATCAAGCTTGTGGTTTACAACTTATGGTGTCTTCAATCTTCATTGCTTTGGGTAAAATTCTCAATCATGTCTTATATTTGCATTTTTATTGGTTTTACCTTAGTCATGAGTAGCTAAGAACCCATAACTTGGGGTTGTGGGATCCATGGGTATTTGACTTGAGATTACCAAGGTTAGTGCATTTTTATGATTGGAGTTTTATATGTATTTTCTATTTCTCTTCGCTATGATTGTTGTTTGGTGGTGGCCAACACCAAACTTCACCTACTGTCACGATCCCCTAAAAGGTAGTGATGAATAGGAAAAGTGAAATCGATGACAGGATTTGATTTAATGTGCTCTCATCTAATCAACCAAACCTGACCAAGGGGAGGTTGACTAGGACAATAGGTAACAGTTAGTTGGCATGCTGTGGTTGCCGACCAAGCGTTACGGTGATATTCGACCATCACCTTCACAAGAGGACTGGAAGAACCTAGGTTACCATCCAGTATATGAATCTCTAATTGTAGTTATGTTATCTAGATAAATCTAGTCAACGAACCATAGGGAACACAATTCCCATGTTGTCCCTAAAATTGAGTGTTTTCTCGCATCATAGTATAGTGTTTATTTTACTTTGTTCTTGAATCACAACCCCCCCCCCCTCATTTAGAGATTTTAGTTGTAGATACTTGAAATTATTGATAGTGAATTCTTGTAGTCAAGCCCTATAA
>JAOTQR010031699.1:0-11316 GCA_025774065.1 Solanum ossicruentum | reverse complement strand
TTCAAATCCATCATCATTTTTTGTTAGTTGATTGAATTTGGTTGGGATAATTTTTAAATATCATGAGTAGAACGTAATGTTTTCCCTTGACATATGACCTTCAGCAATTGCACCTTCTGGATGACCTAGATTGCGAACATCTCCTATAAGTGTTCGTAAGTACCTCTATATAGACTTCTTATTAATATATTATAGAATATGACATTTTAAAAAAGCATTGATTTTTAAATTTTAGAATGATATGTTACCTCTCAATAGAGGACATACCCGGTATTAGACTGGTCCACCAAGTTTTGGCTTACTTGTCAAGTGTATTGGCAAGTGAATCATGACATCAAAAAATGCTGGAGGAAAAATCATTTGAAGTTTGCACAATATGATAGGAATTTCAGCCTCTAGGATATCAGGATCTTCAATTGTCAGGCTCTTGGAGTATATATTCTTGAAAAATCTACCTAAGGCTATAATTGGTTCACACACTTCCTTAGGCAACAATCCATGTATAGCTACTGGTAAAATATCTTGCAATAATACATGATAATCATGACACTTCAATCCATGTATCTTCTTTTCAAGTACATTAACACACCTTGAAATATTTGATGAAAAGGCATCTGGAACCTTTAAATTAGCTAAAAAATGACATAACTTCAACTTCTCTTCAGGGAAAAGTGCATAAAAAGCTGCCGGCAATAAAATATTATCTCCATCCTCAATTGGATGCAACCCTTGCCTAATACCAAGGTCCACCAAATCATATCTACTATTCAATGTGTCCTTTGTCTTACCAACCATACTCATCACAATTGATAGAATATTATCGGACACATTTCTTTCTATGTGCATCACATCAAGGTTATGTCTTAACTTAAGACTCTTCCAATAAGGTAATTGAAAAAAGATACTTTTTTCTTTCAATCATAAGCATTGTTAGAAACATTACGCTTTCGTTTTTGCCCTTTACCAAAACTTACATTGCGCAACTCTCCTAATTGCCTAAGTGCTTCATCACCTGTTAAGAGCTAGGTGCGACCCCCATTTCCACTTTTCCATCAAATAACACTTTATTTTTACGCCATGGATGATTCATGGGAAGGAAGCAACGATGGCCCATATAACACAACTTGTTGCATAAGGAAATCGATAATGTGTCCTTATGGCAACAAGGGCATGCAAGATTGCCTTTGGTTGACCATCTTGAAAGGTTTTCATATGCAAGAAAGTCATTAATTGTCCACAAGAGAGTCACATGCATAAGAAAATTAGATTTTGTGTGTGCAGCATAAGTCTCCACTCCATCCCATAATTCTTTCAACTCCTCGATCATGGGGTGTAAGTATATATCAATATCGTTGCCTGGAGAGTTAGGTCCTGGAATAAGAAGTGTTATCATGAAATATGAATTTTTCATGCAATTCCATAGTGGCAAATTATATGTGACTAGAATGACAGGCCAAATACTATGATTGGAACTCATATTCCCAAAAGGTTAAAACCCATCACTTGCCAAACCTAATTGTACATTTCTCAACTCGGATGAAAAGGTAGGATGACGCCCATCAAAAGATTTTCATTCTAGTGAGTCAGATGGATGACTCATGACACTGTCATCAAAATTTTCCTCCTTGTGCCATCTCATCTTCTTTGAAGTCTCTTTTGTCATGTATAATCTTTGAAGCCTTGGTTTGATTGGGAAGTATCGCAACACTTTATGAGCAACTTTCTTTCCTTTAGGTTCCACTGGCTTCCATCTAGACTCACCACACTAAGGACATAATTGAGAATTGGCATAATCAATCCAATATAAATTAAAATACAATCGTTCTAGCATGCATCTATTTTGGTATACCCCAAACCTAAATCACAAAGAACTTTCTTTGCTTCATAGAAAGAACTAGGAACAAACGACCCCTCAGGAAGAACTTCTTTAAAGAAACTTAATAACTCATCCATCGATTTATTGCTCCAATGGTTAAGGCACTTCAAGTGAAGTAATTTAACAACAAAAGACGACTTTGAGACTTTTGTGCAACCTAAATAAAATTCTGTCTTACCACTTTCTAATAATTTATAGAACCTTGTAGCATGAATATTTGACTCTTCATTTCTCTCCGAAGAATTAACAAAGTTCTCAGCATTCATATATCTACAAGTATCATGAATCATTTCAGTAATGTCATCCTCTTCAGTGTTATCAACTTCCACTTCATCATTACATGCGATATTAGAATTTTCATCCGTAACTAATACTTCTCCATGCAAGTCCCACACCTCATAGGAATCCCAGAAGCCTTTCTTCAATAAGTCACCTCTTACATCAATTCTTAGCTTGAACACAGTGTTCATACATCCTTTACAAGGACATCGAATCATAGTGTTCACCTCGGGTTGACTGAATGACCAATTAAGAAATTCTTCTACTTCATCTCTATATCAGTAAGTTATCAGCTAATTTTTTTCATATTAGTAGCACTTTCTGATGCACTCACAATTTATGTAGTTGTTTCAACACAAAACACAGATGGGCTATCTACTAAAAAAACTTTTTTATTCACATAATAGAGCAATCTATAATCTATAATCTTCTCTTTTTTCACATTCTAATAGTACTTTCAGTATATAAAGCAATTATCCATAAAAACATATAAAAGGGACAATTGCCTTATGGGAGTTAATTTTTAGCATGTTATTGGCATAACTTTACTATATTTTTGGTGATAATCTAGCAAAGTACAAGCAAACATTCAGCTGTGGAATTAAAAGTTTAATTTTATTGATCTCGTGAAATTTTTAGTACTGCTTTTCTAAGGCACTCATAATTTATGTAGTTGTTTCAATGAAAAATGCAGGTGGAGTATTTAATAGGAAAAAAAATGTTTTTTACAAAACTAGGAGAACTGCTGATTGCCCATTGAATCCAACATATTGTTTAATTCTTGGGAATTCAAGGAACTAAAATGTAATAATGTTGCTGCAGAAAAACGATGGAAAACATACAAAGCAACAGCAGTGCATTAACAACAATGCCCACAAGCATTGCAGGAAGATTACTAAATAAAAACTTCTCAAATGATATCTTGCTTTATACTACTATAACTAAGTTCTGTAGATTCCCAATTAGAGTTGCTGAAGATCTAGTATTTGCACTTGAGGCAAAGAGCTAATAGGAAAGGATGAGGTGGTGGATTTTGTTGCCTAGATATTTTCCATACAAATTCAGTTTCAACAGCACAAGACGTATCGTTGGTAAAAAGGGCGCTAGAGACAACTGAAATCAAACAGATTCGACAAACCAAATTAAGTTGCTATGTCATCATTTTCATCAACTTTTAGGAATCCCTCAGGCTTCCGACATTGCATAGGGTCCAAGAGATTTCCTATCTTCAAGATCAGGGCTTCCTTTTCTGATGAGGAAACATCTGAATCTACTGATTACATCAGAAAGGTATTTTTCAATGTAACAGACACGTGAGGCAGACTCGAAAAGAAAACAGAGTCTTTCTTAATAGAGGTTCTGCCATCCTTGGTCTTTGGTTATCTTCAATGATTGTTGATGCATTAGACTCCAAACCTCTACTACCCAAGTTTTTGGAGTTGGTTGGCCTTGGATACATTGTATGGTTCATCTACAGATATATTCTCTTCAACAGTGGAAGGGATGAACTGGCAAGTGATGTTCAAGCTCTTAAGAAAAAGATTACTGGTGAGGAAGAGGAATAGCATAAACCAGTTTCTACATTGTTGTTTTCTTACAATCTAGAATAGCTGAAAGGACATTTGAACAAATAAAGCTTCAGCTGGAAGCTTTCTTATCCATTGTTCAATTAATCTTGTACACTCTTTTCTGTGAAGACTTTTATATATTATCTCAATTAATCTGGTACACTCTTTTATATGAAAAAATTAAAAAGAATTGAACTACGTATGTAATACTCGAACATTGACTGGCAGCTAGAATCAAAATCAGATCTTCAAAGTCATGATGAATTTCTGAAATAACTTGAATTTGGTAAAATCTTAAAAATTAAAAAAACAACAATTAACCATATTCCATCAACAAAGGCACATGAGCAGAAAGCAACAACATTTTTTACCAAATTGAAACAAAATTCTAAGCTTAATAAGTGTAGTTAAGGAAAATATTTGATTCGTGGCATTCTTGGTAACACCCAAATTACTCAACAGTCAGAGCTTCAAAATGCAAAATATTCAAAGGGTAAGTAAGTTGAGTTTCTTTGAGAGTTCAAAAGAACCTGAAGATGTATGTCGACAGAATTTAGAAATAGAGTAACGAGTATACCATAAAAATGAAAACAAAGTAGTGAACTAAGTTGGAGCATATTAAAAGCAGTGGAACTTAGCACAAGAAAGTCTTTAAAACTTTCAAATCTTCCAGGTGAATTGGTTCAGTCCTTTAGAATGTTGAAATTCTTACCGTAGCACTGATTTTTAAACTAAGAACTCTCTTCAATTTCTTCCTCTGCAACTTTACAAAACCCCTTTCTTAAAGAAAATTCAACTTCTTATAGAAATTAGATAGGAAATCTAAAAAATACTTATACCCATAAAGAGCAACAGGGGCGGACAGCTGAAAAGGATTCACACAAGGGGGAGAATTCATAAAAAAACTTGATTCGAACAATTCAACAACTTAGTAAGTACAAAGAGAACTTTATCAATTCCACAAATTTGAACAAGACAACAAGTGCACTTAGAAACGTCAAAAGCTATACATCAAGCACTACAACTTCCTAAGACTATTGAGGCTAAAGAAAAAAGAAAAAAACAGCATCATTTACAAGAGCAGCTTCTGTACTAGCTGAGATTTGAGCACATCAGATTTCTTATACCCATAAAAATACTTATACCCATAATGAAAATCCCTAAATAAACTCTCAGATTTCTCCTCTTTGACACAATTCTCATTTTACAAACAAAGAAACTATCATTTTTCATCCTAGCACAATAATAATCAATATCTATAAGAGTCCATACAATCATCTAAAACAAATTTAGATTTTACAGTAAAAGAAGAATGAGAAGATGAACAGCCTAGGCTGATGAAACTTACTTTTGGTGTAGATACAAGTGGTACATGAAAGTTTTGCTGTCAACAATGCCTTCAAGCTTCAAGGTTTTGGTGGTCTTTACAGATTAGCAAGAGAGAAAAGAAGAGTCTGATCTTTCGTGATTTCAATTTCGCACTGTTATTAGAGAGAGACAGAAACTAAGAGTTTTGATATTTTGGGATATTAGCTTATTAGAGAGAGACAAAAACTAAGAGATTTGTTTTACTTTCTTAAATCTTTTACTTTAAATTTAAATTTATTAGATTACTATTAGTGGCAACAAGGTCGTTACAAAATTATATTTAGTGGTGACATTTCATAAGTTGCTACTAAATATTTGGAGCTAAAACTTTTGTTTTAGCGGGACTTATAATTTGAGAATTAATGACAGATATTAGTGGCAACCCAAACTTACTCATCACAAAAACTAAACTTTTTGGAGCAATTATATATGTCGCTACTGAATATAAAGCATTAGTAGCAATAAATAAGGTCGGCACTAAATGTGGCTACAATAAGTCTTATTTCTTGTAATAATTTTAAGAAGGGTTATTTTGGTCTTTTTTCACCCTTTCAAATCCTTAACTTGAAGGATTTATAACAAAAAAAGTTCCTAAACATATCTATTCAACCTTTTTACGCTAAAATATATTCTCAAACTTAAAGCAAGCTTTCAAGGGAAGAAAAAACTAGAGTTTCAAGAGAATCTTGTGAGTTATTCCAAGTTAATCCAAAATTCAAATCTTCCAGGTATGTAAGCCTAACTAGAACATGAATTATGTTCTTCTATGTGCCCCATAATCCGGATTGATTGAGTTGTGAACAAATTGAGTCTTCCATGAATGTTTCTTGAAAGTTTTTCTTAAATCCTAATGTATTCCTATATAATTTAGCATGAATGATAATTTCATGAATTAAACACTTAAAATAGATAATTTTATTTTTTCTACATGAATCATAGAATGAATTCTTATTTATCTTTATATACTGCACTTAAATAGGTATACATGAGTATGATTTAAACATGACAAATCTACAAAATACATAAATGTTTTAATTCTACTTTTGTGCCTGAGTATTATGAGTTTGAATGATGGATGATAAAGAGTCTTTGTGAGTCATGAATTAGTCCTAAAAGAATGTTCCTAACCAAAGAGTTGATAGTTGATATGATGAATTAAGTTGACAAATGTCCAATAAGACTAATTGAATGAGTTAATTGTAGGATTGATATCTTATGAGCATGTGGAGTTTTGGGAGAAGTATTAAGCATTGAATTGAGTAAGGGTAAGTCCAACTCAAACTCAATAACTACATAGCCAGTGTAGGAGAGGATTGAACCATAGAATCACATGTTTCCCTATAGTCCCAAAAAGAAGACTTGATGTTATTAGTTGTGGATTCATTGATAAGATGCCCTTTACTCTATCAAGGCATTAGATGAATGTGGTAAAGATATCACTTCGTTGTATTATCACCTGTTCATAAGTGATGGTTATCGGTTAGAGAAATTCCCATATAGGTCTTGATAGTAGTCCAAATGATTAGATGAGATTGTATATGATTGGTCATTGTCTAAACTTTCTTCTTACTTTCAACTTATGACACTTGAGTGAGTTTTTGCCTTCATAATTGAGATTGTTTGAGTTGATATTATTCTTCCCTGATACATGTTCTTTCTGCCATATTACATACTTATGCATTTCACAATTAATGCCCATTTGGGCCTGCATCATTTAATAATATCGAGACAGTTACTAGAGATTATCAACAGGCACATCGTTAAGGATCTATTCATGTTCAGCTGATAGGTGAGACCTCCTTACTCTCAGAGGATTTCCACATTATTATCATATAGCTATTAGAGTTTAGACTATTTTTATTTTATTTTGAGGTAGTCATGTATCTGTCATTAGTACCACTTTGTTAGATAGATAGAGGTTTCATAGACTAGATTGTCGAGTTATGATTGAATATTATTTTTGACTAGTTTCTTTCATTCTAGTCTTACTCAGTTGATTGATAGATTGGTTTGGCTTTTGGCCTTTGATTATCAATTTGGTTATTGCTTTCTATTAAGTATTCTTGATCACTGATATCTTTCGCTGTTAGATTGTGACTAAATGAATGCGATGAGTCCAAGTGGTTCATTTGGGGACTAACAATAGTCTCTGAGTATAGGCCATGCCAAGGGTACCCTCCCAGGGCATGACAAACTTAGTATCGGAGCACAGAGTTCAAGTATCCTAGGGAGTCTATGAAGTCGTGTTTAGTAGAGTCTTGTTCATGGGTATGTTGTGCACTACATTTTATAAGCAGGAGGCTATGAGACATTAGGAATTGTAACACTTCTTTGTATTTTGAGTTCATGCGATAAAGTTTGACTCTATTAAAGTATCTATCGGATTCTGTGTTACACATTTTCAGATCATGCCTCCTAAGCTATCGCTACTCAAAGAGATGCTTCAGCTAGCAACACTAAGAACCCCCCTAGAGGTGCCTGCCCAGATGGAGATGGGTGGCTAAAGTCAACCTGCTAACGCCGTTGGGGCTCCAAAAACATCTATTACTTTGCGTACTCCTACTATAAAGGCCGATTTTAGAGGAGCTATCACTATGTTGACCCAACTGGTAGCTGCCCAGAGTAGGAATCGGAGTTCATAAGCTCCAAGTTCTAGCTCCTAAGAGCCGACTGCTGCAGCGAGACTTAGAGATTTTCTAAGGATGAACCCACTAGTCTTCACAAAGTCTAAGGTTGCGGAAGACCCCTAGAATTTTATTGATAAGATGTGGAAGGTGTTGAAAGTTATCCATGCGACTAAGATTGAGGGAGTTGAACTTGCTTCCTTTCAACTTAAGGACGTGGCAAATGTTTGGTACAATCAATGAGAAGAGAGCGAGGTGAGGATGCTAAAATTACCATTTTGGATGACTTTAAGAGTGCCTTTTTGGATCACTTCATTCCACAGCAGTTGACGGAAGCGAAGGTTGAGGAGTTTGTTAACTTAAAGCAGGAAGGGATGACTGTCAAAGAATATAGCCTCAAGTACATACAACTACCTAGATATGCTCCAGAGATGGTCCTTGACATAAGATCAATAATGAGAAAGCTCATATCTAGCTTGGGCAAGCATGTGAAAAAAGAGTGCAAAGCGACATTGTTGATTCTAGGCATAGACATTTCTAGGCTTATGGTCTATGCGCAACAACTCGAGGAAGAAAAGAAGAGGAATAGGGAAGAGCATTTAAGCAAGAAGGCTAAGTCAACAAGGCATGAGCCTAGCCAGCTTAAGCAAAGTAAGAGGGATAGGTCCTATTTTCAAAAGAGGACTTCAAATTATGCACCATCCTCAGCAAGTGCACCAGCTCTTGAGTAATAGGTATGATCAGAAGTCTTATAATCATCAGAGCTTGGGGTTCTCAATCCCAAGCTAGTATGACTCAAGGTTCAACAAAAAAACCACCATATGACAAGTGTGGCAGACTTCACCTAGATAAGTGTCGTGAGCGCACAAATGCTTGTTATAGGTGAGGACAAACTGGTCACTTCCAAAATGAGTGTCCGATGAGAAGGCGAATGATGGATGTAATAAAGCTTTATCTTCGACGATACCATCAGCAAATGATAATTAGATAGGTACTAATACTAATATAGGTAGAGGTACAAAACATCTGTATGTGATGGGCAATCGACAGGATTAGGAAGTTGCACCTAATATTGTCACGGGTATGTTTCAAGTCTTTTCCAATGATATGTATGCCTTGCTTGACACAGGTGCCACTTTGTTATTTATAACTCCATATGTGGCTAGTAAATTTGAGATCTTTCCTGAATGTTTTCTTGGACTTTTAGTGTTTCTACTCCTATTGGTGAGTCCATTCTAGTTGAAAAGGTGTATAGAGATTGCACGGTGTCTATCTATCATAGAGATACTTTGGCAGACTTGGTTGAGTTAGAAATGATTGACTTTGATGTGATTCTTGGCATAAACTAGCTTCACACCTGTTATGCCTCCATCAATTGTAAAACTCAGACGATCGAGTTTCAGTTTCCAAATGAGCCTATTATAAAGTAGAAGACTAGTTCTGCAGTACCTAAGGGTAAGTTTAGTTTCTACCTTATAGCTAAAAGCTAATCTCTAAAGGATGTATTTATAACCTCATGTGGGTTAAGGCTGATGATATAGAGTCTCCACCCTTTGAGTCAATTTTGATTGTCAATGAGTTTCCTGATATCTTCCCCAATGATTTGCCTAGAGTCCCTCCTGATAGGGAGATCAACTTTAGGATTGATATTCTCCCAATACTCAGCCTATCTCTATTCCACCATATAGAATGACTCTCATCGAGTTTAAAGAACTAAAAAAGCAGTTAAAAGATCTCTTGGATAAGGGATTTATTAGGTCGAGTATTTGTTCATAGAGGCACTCCTGTTCTATTTGTACAAAAGAAAGATGGTTCCCTTAGAATATTTATAGATTATCACCAGTTGAATAAGGTGACCACCAAGAGCAAATATCCTCTCCTAAGGATCGACGACTCATTTGACCAACTTCAGAGTACCACTGTTTTCTCCAAGATAGACCCTAGATTAGGCTATCACTAGTTGAAAGTGAGAGAATGTGACATCCCAAAGACAAATTTTCGAACCTGGTATGGTCAATTCGAGTTTCTAGTAATGTCCTTTGAATTGATCAATGCTTTTACCACTTTCATGGACTTGATGAACAGGGTATTCAGATAGTACCTTCACATGTTCGTGATTGTATTTATTGACGGCATATTGGTGTACTCCAGAGATGAGGCATAGCATTATCGATCACCTTCAAATTGTTCTTTAGACTCTTAAGGATAGAGAGTTACATGCCAAATTTTCAAAATATGAGTTTTTAACTCAAATATGTGTCATTTTTAGGCCATGTTATCTCAAATGATGGTATTCAAGTGGATATGCAGAAGATTAAGGCAGTTAAGAACTGGCCTATACCTACCTCTCGAACTGACATAATAAGTTTTTTGGGTTTGGCTAGTTACTATAGCAGATTAGTTGATAGATTCTCTTCTATATCCTCACCATTGACTAAGCTAACTCAAAAGATAGCTAAGTTTCAGTAGCCTGACGAGTGTGAGAAGAGTTTTCAAGAGTTGAAAACCAAATTGATAACTGTGGTAGTGTTGACTCTACTTGAGGGGATTGATGATTTTGTGATATACTATGATGCTTCTAGAGTGTGATGAGTATATGTTCTGATGCAGAAAGGTAAGGTCATAGTTTATGCTTCTAGACAACTTAAGAACCATAAGAGGAACTATCTAACTCATGACTTAGAATTGGTTGCGATGGTGTTTGCACTAAAGATTTGGTGCTACTACTTATATAGAGCATATGTTGATATATTCACAGACCATAAGAGCCTACAATATGTCTTCACCTAGAAAGAACTTAACTATAGGCAGAGGAGATGACTTAAGTTTCTCAAAGACTACGAAATGAATATCCTCTACCACCCAGGTAAAGCTAAATAGTTGCTGATGCTTTTAGAAGGTTATCTATGGGAAGCAACACTCATATGGAAGAAGAGAAACAAGAGTTGAATAGAGAGGTGCACAGACTAGTGCAATTGAGAGTTCAACTAGATGAATCTGGTGAAGGTGGAATACTTGTGCATAATGGGTCCGTACCATCTCTTGTAGTGGAGGTAAAGGAGAAGCAAGTTCAAGATCCCATCATACTCCAGATTGAAGAAAGATGTGCATAAGTAGAAAGTGATGACTTTCGTCAAAGGGGAAAATAGGGTATTGAGATACCAAAGTAGATTGTGTGTTCCTGATGTTAATGGTATTCAAGAGAGGATCATGGCAGAAACCCATAAAGCTAGATATTCTATCCACCTAGGGTCTACCAAAATGTATCATGATTTGAGAGAGGTTTATTGGTGGAGTGGGATGAAGAGAGACATTGCAGACTTTGTTTCTAAGTGCCTAATAAAAATTGAGCACCTAAGGTCATATGGAGTAGCCCAAAATTTTGAAATTCTAAAATGGAAGTGGGAGATGATCAATATGGATTTCATCACAAACTTACCAAGGTCTCACAGACAGCATAATTCAATCTGGGTGATTGTTGTTAGGATGACTAAATCAGCCCATTTCTTGGCGATAAAGACTATTAATATGACAGAGGACTACACCCGATTGTATATTCGAGAGATTGTTAGATTGTATGGAGTTCCTTCATCCATCATAT
>JAOTQR010031658.1:0-16111 GCA_025774065.1 Solanum ossicruentum | reverse complement strand
TAACAGAAAGTTTAAATACAAAAAAAAAAATTAACATAAAAATCTTATGACAAATATCAATATAACATATATAAATATTATATATATATATATATATATATATATATATATATATATATATATAACTGTGTAAATTTTGTACAACGAATTAGGATTGAGATTCTTCAATATAAATAATGACTGTTTTTGTAAAAAGTAAAAGTTTAATAATGACTATTTTTGTAAAAGATAAAAGTTTGAGATAATTTTTAAAAGTGTCAAATAATAGAACTTGATCCAAATATAAAATTTTTTAATTTGAGAACATGGATTATTTGTGAAAAATATTTATTAAATAGTGACGAATTGTATGGTCATATAATATTTTGTTTACTTAAAAAAAAACAAAATTTGCCAACATGTATGGCCAAACACGTCCTTATATTAACACTCCCTCCCAATTCCGCTTCGATAAAGGAGATCCAATTAGAAGAATTTTACTTAAAGTCGTTTCGGTGCTTGGTGTATATTAATTATAAGTGTCAGGTTGACTTTCTTATTACTAGCTCAAGCTATTACATGGGGCTTGATGCCCAAATTCTGTTATTAGTTCTTTTTCTTAATTTTAATTTCTTTTGTCAAGCATGTTTAGAATTCATGCAAGTGTCAGCGTTTATATCATGTCCCAAACTCAAGGAACACAACTGACATTTAATACTAACATTTAGATTTGAGGCTATTTTGCTAAACATTTGGTAATGGCTCATAGTAGCTACATTGGTTAAGACAACAAACAAGTATCCTGATTTAAAAATAAGTTATCAACTGGCAAAGCTTCTTTCAATAGCTCTACAAAAAAACATAGTTACTCCCAACAATTAATATAAAACAATAACTAACTAGAAAACAAGTCTTATTTGGACCGTCAAAGTGATGATGATATTTTGAAAAGTATAAATAATATATGGTCCGTAAATTGATAGCTACATCGAAGATAAAAACAGGTATATATCTAAACAATACATCAAATAACTAAACTTTAGCCACCAACAAACAAGGCCAACATAACCAATAGCGTGGTTATACAATTCAATGTTGTCACGATCCGAACCTATGGGTTGATCGAGTGAGACCTCAGTTCCTTGCCATATCATAAGTTCCTTATTCTTTCGTTGAGGTGATGCTCTATTCCCCTTTGGTATAGGACTGTCATTCCTATGGCTTTGTCACATATACCACTTGTTGATTGTCATTCATGTTGAGTTTCGAGGATGGGAAGCGATGACTTCATTCATTAATTTTGATCTTACCCCATGGGTCTAAGAGTTCCCAATCCTATATTGAGTGGGATGTGGCCTGACTTTTACACTACGTATAGTTCTGTGAACTTAGAATGAGTCTCGATAGACAAGGGAGCTTGTACTTCATTATGAATGTTCTTAAACAAGATTTCTCGATTGAATTGTACTAATGATCTTTGTCCCAAGCCCTTTAAGTAATCCAACTTTCCATCCTTGATAGAAATGCTGATGATAGTAAATAAGTGATGGTTGATGAGAGAGAGTGAAAGTTCTTGGTTCTGATGTCATCAGTTCTTGGTTCTGATGTCATCTTATGCTTGCACTGACTTTCGACTTGTTATGCTATTATTGATGGTGGGATGTAGAGTATTAAGCTTGAGACGCATGATCGTGCTTATCTTGCATAAGAAGTAGTAGTTGGGGTTTCGTCAAAAGAGGAGATGACGAGTTCATCTAGGTCCAAATAGTGATGCTGATAGTAGTAGGCGAGAGATGAGGATACATAAGGAAGAGTGAATGTATCCTTATTGTGACGTTAGTGTTGTACTTGTGTCATGTAGGGATAGAGATAGAGAGGAGGGGAGAGATGAGACCCTATGATGTGCAATAGATAAGTAAGAGTATGTTGGGGTGTCCTTGAGTAAGAGCTCATTGAATGGTGGATGTAGAAGTGCTAAGTAGGCTTGTAATTTATTAGATACAGTTGAAATATTTAGAGTGATAGGCTTGAATTCATGGTTGTTATTATGGAGTATTGATGATAGAATAGTGAAGACTTCATGACGAGGGTTTCAAGTAAGGATAGTAAGATAGTGAAGAGGACTGGTGATTTGTTAAGGGAATTTCCTGTGAGAGTATAAAGCTTGAGTATTGAGGGTTAGCCTTGTATGGATATGATCATCCTAGCAATAGCACCGTGAGGCTCGGAAATAGGCTTGAATGGATTAAGAGGATGTGGATAGGCAGCGAGTTGAATAGGAGCTATAAGCTTAAGTGAATGGAGTAGAGTGCCATAAAAGGGAGCACAATTAAGGTGGGGAGTTGAGTGTGAGAATGCCTATAGAGTCCTATGTATCACGATGGTCCCCTTTCTCGATTAAAGTTGATGACTTTGTTCTTGAGTTCAAACAACTGACTGACGAAGTGTCTAAACGATTCGAATTGATCGAGCTTCGATGTCCCATTCGTGGTTGATGGTGAAGATGTTTAAGATAAAACCTCTACTCTTGATCTGAACCGAATTGTCTATCTGAGTTGATGTATCTATTCTTGATTCCGAATTGAGATTATTGAGATTGATGAGGAGTTGAAAGATTGATTGATTGATGTAAGTATTGAGATGAGTCGTGAGTCTATTCGTGCCTTGATATCCACCTTACTCATCATTCGAGGACGAATGATCCCAAGGAGGAGATAATGTAACACCCAACAAAATTACCAAAATACCCTAGAAGAGAGATGTGCGCATAAAGCATCCTCCCATGTTCCGATGAAAAATCCGAGGCCAGATTTGCGATCAGTATAAAACATTGAGTAAGAAGATGGTTTCAGTTGATTTTTAGAGCAATTAGATCAAAATATAATTTTTTGATGCGAAAACGTGAACTACGGAGGATGCACGACAGGTGTGTGACGCGCACCTGACACGAACTAACACTTGATTTTATTCCAAAACTTTTTATGGGATTGGAAACCTCATTCGGAGAATTTTCAGCAAAAAAAACTAAAAATATACCCTATCCACGTCGCGGACCCCATGTCCCGAGACGAACTTTTTTTGAATTTCATGAGAGGCATTCTAGACCTTTCCAAACCCCTCCTGAACTTAATATATGATCAAAATAGCCCGTTTTAAGTATAAAAAATATTTTTTTAACCCATTCTTAAGCCTTTCTAAGTGCTTGAAAAAGAAAAGGGCAAAAGAGAAGAGAGGAGGAGCGAGGAATTGAGGAAGTTCAAAGAGAGTTCCTTGAGGTTGATTTTGCAAAACTTCAACCAAAGTATGTAAGGCTAAACGAAAGCACATGATTATTCTTCCATGTGCCACATAGATGGTAATAGAAGAGTTGAAAGTCCATGAGTCCCCATACATGTTTCTTGAAGTATTATCTTGATTAATTTCTTGAAAATTATATCTATGTACATGTATTTTCATATATTGATGATCATCATAGACTTGTTTTCTTGAACTGAATATTTTTCATGAGATATTGTATAAACCCTATATGTTAACTTTTGAAAGCATGCATGAGTGAACTTTGGGATTGAGTCTAGAGCCTTGATTTGAACATGTTGATTGTGATTGTGACGTGAGCATGATGATAGGTTGATAGAACTTAATGGTCCATGAGTATCCATAAATGAACTCTGATGATTTGTCTATTTGATTGTTCCCTAATGATTAATCTAAGCCCTGAGCTATTGATTGAGATGTTGATTGAGGAGATAATGAGAGTCTTTATAAGATTGATTGAATGATGAGTGCCTCCACGAGACTAATTGAGATGATTTGATTGAGATGGATGAGTCTTATGAGCAGTGAGTCTTGGGAGAAGTATCGAGCACCGAAATGGATAAGAGTAAAAAAGAACTCGCACTCATTAACTACGTTCAAAAGCGTAGGTGAGAATTAGAATTATTACATTACATGGAGGTTTCCTCTTGAAAGAGTCCCTGAAACAATAGAGGACTTGCTGATCTACTGGATCCCTGGTGGATTTGATTTGTTCTCTACCTAGCATGTATAGAATGGCGATGGCAACACCGACGGGATGTTGTGCAATCACTGGCTCATAAGTGATTATTGTCGGATAAGAGAAATTCCCAGAAAGTTCCCACATTAAGTACTCCGAGTTGAGATGAGATGAGATGAGTTGAGTTGAGTTCCTTTGAGATGAGTCTGACTTGATTGATGAGGTTGATTAGTTGATGGGTCACTTGTCTACTCTTTATTCTTGCTTTAGATAGACATTTGACATTCTGATTTGGTTATTCTCCTAAGTTGATGTTATTTCTATATTATTCTACCTGTTTATGTTACATTAGCTATTTTACATACCATCTATTCCACGTACTGATGCCACTTAGCGCTGCATCATTTCATGATGCAGATATAGGTATTAGAGATCGTCAACAGGCGCATCATTGAGGATCTGAGCAGTTCAGCTGATTTGGTGAGTCTCCTTTACTTTGGAGGGCCATTAGTTACTTTCATCCTGCTTACTAGAGTTAGACTTTTGAGTTAGCTTTATTTTATTTTGAAGTAGCCATGGGTTTATCATTGGCACCATATGATAGTGATAGAGGCTTCATAAACTAGAGCCGAATGATGATGTTAAGACTTGTTGAGTTAATTTCTTTCTACTAGCCATTTTATTTATTTGATATGCTTGTGAGAGCTAGATGAGATGTGCTCATTACTTTTCTTAGTCTTCCGCTGATCGTTTTAAGTTATTTGATTGGATAAATGTGATGGGCCAAGTGGTTTGCTTGAGGACTAGCAAAAGTCTCTAGGTGCCGGCCACGTCTAGGGTACCCTCCCGGGGCATGACATATACATACCAACCAGATATAGATACCAGATGCAGTGCACATGGTAGCATGTAATCACAATCAACCTCAATAGCTAGTATATTCTGGTAGTCTCAGACCACACACACATACAAGAAAGAGTCAAGCTCAGTGTACATACCTATCACATGTTCATAGCTCCAGCCAGCCCCTATTAGGTCCCTCCGTAGTCTTATAATGTAAGAACTCAGGTTATATAACAACTACAACCAACAGGACCTTTTACACAACAACTATTGTCCCATAACATTATATTTATATACAACACACAGATCACATCTAGTTAGCCATATAGAACATATACCACAACTCAATCCATAAACAATACATTTCTACACATTCCAACTCAAATATGCAAACATTTCAACTCAGTCTAGGGTTTAGAGAAAGCCTAACCTACCTGACATCCAACGTCTCTTGCTCTGAGTCAATCCCACCAAACATTTCGTCTCCAAATCACTTTTCGATGCTGCTCAGCTGTTAAAACATAAGTCATAAGATCATTACGACTGATTTGACTATAAAATCTCAGGAAACGGGTGAAACTGCATCAATTAAGGTTAAAAAGGGAAAAATAAGGGCCCACACTCAAAATACCAAATCAATTATCGTAAAATAATCCCCACATCACTCCGAGTCCATAGTTAGAAATTCTGCTCAAAACGGACCCTAGAAGACCGAGAAAAGGCCCAAAAACAAAGTTAAAAACTTTACCGGAAAAACATTCTTTTTAGAACTTTCTCGATCAAAATTCTTCAAATCTGAACAAAATCAGCAAACACCCAGTATGCCAAAGCGTCCCTCTCAGAAGATAGAATAATTTAGACATAAATTTCACTTAATTCTGTTAAGAAATAACCGATATATTACAATGTAAAGTTTTCACTCATTTCCGGTATATCAATGAAGAAAAAATAGAGATTTATCTCGAAATACATATCAAATCCCGAATTTGACTTCACCATGATGTTCCTTGCGAGGGTCACGTAGCATTTTGAATCACTCAAATCAGATGAAAAATGAGCTCGAAATCATTGTGTGTATATATGTGTATGTGTGTGTGTGTGTGTGTGTCTATATATATATATATATGCACTACTTTGCTGGAAAAGGTGCATATATATAATGGTGTACTGTCGCCTTGCTGCCACATAGCAGCAACACCAGATCACACCACGTGGCAGCACCAGAATAGGCCACATGGCCTACTCTCTTTCCATTAATTCTTCAATCCTTTTTTCGGGCTCGTTTAGACTCCAATTTTTGCAAATAAACTATGTAACCCTATAGATTTTGACTTTCCAAATCCAACGGTGCAATTAGAATTTCCAACGGAGCTTCCCACGATAAGGTGAGGGTCCTGCTTCTTTATACACAACTTTTAACAAGAAGCCCCTGAGGGTCAAATCACATTCAGATATCCCCGATATAAAATGAAGAGTCGCCCTAGACCAAAATCAATGTTTCAGAGCCAATTACTCTATCAAAATTCTTTCGGGATATGATTCCCGAGAGCATTGACTGGGTTAACTATTAATCAGTTTCAATGGCAAAATTTGCAATCCATGCTATAATTGCACCAAGCATGCTCCTAGCCTAGTTCGACCATTCTGGAGCTAATGACATCGTCAGAATTCCATTCCAAGCCCATTTACTAGGGCTTTACTCAAAAACTTAATTTACGGGTCTAACTTCCCGATTACCTCAAAAATCCACATAACTCCCGAATAACCAACCAATAATCACCCTAATAGTCCTGAGATCACTATACACATGCTCAATTAACATAATAACAGGAAAACTATAGAAATGATCAGGAGGGTCATTACAAGAAGGCCCCCATAAATCACTATAAATAATTTACAATGGTCGTTGACTTTGTAATAAATTTTCAGAAAAAGGCAACTTGTGCATTTTTATTAGAATAACACGAATTACAAATTGGAGCATTTCTAGAATGTGAAACTGGAAGAGAAAATTGATGTAAAATCATGTTTGAAAAACGACGATTAGGATGGCCTAAACGCCGATGCCACAGGTGAAGAGGAACAACAACATTGCATTGAGGGGAATGATTTGTATTGCCCGATGGCCACTTATATAGCCTATCTTTATCCTGCCTGTGAAATAGAGGTGCTCCCATACTTAGATCCTTCACAAAATAAGAAAAAGAAAAAAAATCAATGGACATATGGTTATCATGGCAAAATTTTGAAACAGATAGAAGCTTATGTTTTATAGCATGAGAACATAAGGTATTGAGAAGCTTAAATTGCTGTACAGTATAAGTCTACAGTGAAAAAAATGAACGATACATTCTTAATGATTATAGACTAGTATATATAGATTCTATATGACTTCTACAGCAAAGAGATAAACTAAGAAAAAGGTAAGACCTATCTATAACCAAAATACAAGGAACAAGTTACAACAAAGGTCCTAAAAGGGATGGAAGATATTATCTGTTATTAAGATATACAAACTTATTGTGAACATGTATCATGGGAGTATCAAACATACACAGTAAATTAATTGAGGTGCGTGCAAGTTGTCTTGCAACCACCATTATTTAAAGAAAATGACAAGTTGACAAACCAAATATGAAACTTACAAAACTTTATAGAAGTTGTTTAAAATTTGAATCATTAAATTCATTATTGAGGCTGCCATAAATTAGAGTATCAAAGATTGATTGGAGCTATTAAGGACTCAACATACAACAACTTGGTACAAAGTGATGGAGATGATATACGTTCACCTTTACCTATAAAAAAAGTTCTTTAAAACAATGCGGTTCTATATGATTCTTCAAAATGGGAGATTTGTCTTGTGAACCTCATCTAGTAGTTCCCTTCTGTAACATTGTGGAGGAAATAAATAATCCGAGATCTGAAAAACATTCTATTTCCACAACACACGCTGCTCAAAACAATCTTGCTTCTTTGTATCGTCTTCCTTTTACCTTGAGGAATACAGTCTTGCCAATTCTATTATTTCGTGATTCACTTGGGATTGAACAATGGATTTTATTTGTGGTTCTCAGTTAGGATGTAGATATAAGAAGGTGTGTTCCTACATCATAGGTGTAAGTGTTGTTTGTATTTACACCGATAGAGTATACAATTAAATGTAGGCTTTCTTTATACTTTCAATAGTTAATCACTTCAAGGGGAAAGTGTAATTACTAATCTTATGACCTAGGATTTTAATCATGCACGGGATTAAAAGAGTAACTTTTTTTTTTGTTTTAAATTAGATTGATCTTCTATATTGGCGTTGTTCCTTGGTGGATAATAAATTGAAGAACTATTCTATGTTGGTTTTCAGGTTTTCAGGAATGGAGCATTTAACTTATATGTCTCCATATATATATGGACAATATATCTTATTTAGTATTTACAAATTTTTCTAAACTATGACTTCCATTATTATTGTTTTCCTTCCCTGAAAGAAGAGAGGATTAATCAATTTAATCTAATTCTACAAGTAGAAGAAAAAATATCAACCTGAACTGAAAAATACAAGCTTTAACATATCAAATCAAAATAACCTTTAATAATCTCTAATCCCACAATAAGTTTTAAGTTGAACTGAAAAAATACAAGGAAAAGCATAAACAATTTAAAATGCTGCTATGAACATTTGGACCTTAAAAATTAAGAACGATCAACAACTCCAGTTTCTCAAATTGTCATCAGCTTCTTTTTTTTTGTCAACTTGAATATAGTCTCTGAAATTAACCCCATAAATCAAAAGACAATATGAAAGCTTCTCGATAAAGAAAATGAATTATATCAAGATAATATCCTCTAGCCATTTTCAAAACAACTAAGAAATATTATCTTAACGCAAGGATCTTCAACTCCAATTGCCTGCCACGAAATTTTGTGCTGGGAATTGAAGTCTCAATATACTTGATAAAATAACTTGAATAAGGAAATGGAATTGCCCCATGGTTGGAGTAGTAATGATATATAACCTTCAAGATAGCTAAATCAAGATTATACTCATAGTCAACTTATTTTTTTCACTCATTTTCAGATGTTCCTCCTACTTTAATAAGATTGGAAAATGGAGACTCATAGATGGGCTTCATTTCATAGGATTTAGGAATGGGATGCTTTTCTTTTCCCTCATTTTTTGGATCTATGATGAGTGATTCTTCATTTTGTAGATTGTTGTTGGATTGATCATGTGGAAGAGAGGAGATAGGTGAAAAGGGTATGTTACTAGACATGATGATTCTTTGTGAAAATGTTGGAATTGAGAATGAGGAGTTGATTCTTCCTTTTGCTAGATTTATAACTTTTTTATTTGACTAAAATCAATAAAATATTAATTGTAGTGAATCTTACTTGAGATTTCCTTACCATAAAAGTCACATTTCTTTCCATAACTCTATGTGTAATGTTTACATAAGATTTTTAGTAAGACATTTACTCATCTCCCATGATTTATGGCTAGTAAATATTGACTTAATATAATGCACAAATATGAATGTCCTCAAGCATAGTCATGCATCATCATCATCGTCTTCATTGTGATATCACCATGGTATCACATACTATAACATATTATAGTAAGTGAAGAACTCCTGACTTCAAAATTGAATTACTATTTTACCCCTACACTATTAGTCAAAAATCTAATTCTAGTAACTTCTTTTATAAATTGGTATGATTCAAAGCAACATTTTGTTCTCTCTGATTTGATGATTAGTTTATCTATCCCAACGACAAAGTACGTCGCATGTTAGACAATATTCACTTTTAATTCTTTGTTAATTTGCCTTCCTATAATAATTAACATACCTGGTTTGATAATTAAGTCAAAGAGAAGATATCAAACTAAATTGGAAAGTGAAACAATTTTAGAATTCCAATTCAAATAACCTTTCACGATCTCTGATCCAACAGTACATAAAATTTCAGGTAAACTGAAAACTATTGTCGAAATGAAAATGCAAATAAACCTCGTCATGATGATCTAGTTATCTACGTTAAAAGTTTCATAATACACCATACATGTAATACTAACCATAGATGAACATAACACTATGAATACTTTGACCTTGCACATAAGGATTAATGGTCAGCAGTTCTAGTTTCTCATATTCTCGACGTCTGAATCATGCTCCTAGTTTACATCACTATTGTCAACTTGATAATAGTCTTTGAATTAACCCCATAAACCCATAGACAAGTAGCAAATTTTGCAACAGATAGGGTTGACTTAAGGGTCAAATCCAACAGCCATTGTCCTAACAGCTAAGAAATTGTTTTGTAACATGATGATCTTTAGCCTCCAGTTCCTTGCCACGAACTTTCAAGTTGGGGACTAGAACTTCGATGTAATCAATTAGTTCCTTTGTTACCGGATATGGAATTATGTTGCCATGATTGTAGTACTGATACATGGACTTCAAAATTGCCAAATTCTGAAAATAATCAGAGTCATCTTCTTGCAACTCATTTTCGAAAGTCCCTGCTCCTTGTCCAGAATTTGAAAATGTCGCCAGAATGTGCTTGAACTCATATTAATTTCAACATGGGATGTTTTCCTTTTTTCACCTCCTGCCATTTTTCTTGATTTTGAAGAGAATCAACAGCCATGGGAGAGGAAGAAATCAAGGCAAAAAGGAAGAACAACAGTGATGGAGAAAGGCTCTAACAAAGAGAGCTAATTCTCATTTCTTGTAGAAAGGAAAAGTGAATGGTTCACTGTACAGTTATTTACACATGTATATAGACTACCTTTTAAACAATTAACTAACCATCTAACTAATTCTTAACCACACCATTAACATCTAACTGCTATTTAACTAACTAATCTATTACTAATCATTCACTATCCTCAATACCCCCCTTCAAGCTAGGTTGTGTAAAAAAGTTCATCACTCCTAGCTTGCGCAAGAGATATGTATGTTGTGATCTACTTAAGGCCTTTATGAACAAATCTGCTTCTTGATCCTTGGACGCAATGTGAGATGTCTTGATTGTCCTATCGTGAATCTTCTCTCTTATGAAATGCAAGTCTATTTCAATGGAATATAGGATTTGCAGCAATTTGAATGGCTGCCTTACTGTCACTTATCAACTCCACTGGAGTTTTGATGCCAATGTTCAGTTTATTGCTGATGCCCACCAGCCATATCACCTCTGAAACAGCAGCTGCTATACTCCTATATTCTGTCTCTGCTGAGCTCCTTGAGACAGTACTCTACTTCTTTGATTTCCAAGAGATCAAGGAATTCCCCAACTTTACCACATAGCTAGTAATTGACCTCCTTGAATTAGGACACCCTACCCAATCTGTATCACAAAATGTAGTCAACTGTGTTGTTCTTTCTGAGCTTAGTAAGATTCCTAGGCCTAGTTCATTCTTTATGTACTTCACCACTCTATTTGCTGCCTCCATGTGTGATCTTTTAGGCCTCTGCATAAATTGACTCAACATGTGGACAACATATATTGTGTTTGGCCTAGTCATAGTTAGGTATAACAACTTCCTAATCAGCCTTTGATATGATCTTGGATCCTCCAACTCAGCATCTGTCTCCAAGTTGTTTACATGCTCATCATATTCCACAGTAGTCAGTCTTTGGTTGTATTCCATTGGAGTGCTTGTTGGTTTAGAACTTGAAAGTCCCATTTCAACAATCAACTCAAGTGCAAACTTTCTCTGACTCATTAGTATCCCTTTCTTTGATCTTGCTATCTCAATTCCAAGGAAGTACTTCATCTCACCCAAGTCCTTGATTCTGAACTTGTTCTGCAAAGCTGTCTTGGCTTCTTGGATCAGTGTATAGTCATTACTTGTGATCAACATATCATCAGCATAGACTAGGATGATCACTATGCTATCTTCTTTCTTTCTTGTGAATAAGGAGTAATCAAAATGGCTTTATGTAAACCCTGAGCTGGTCAGCACCTCAACAAGTTTCAGATTCAACTTTCTTGAAGCTTGTTTGAGCCCATACAAGGATTTGTGCAGTCTACATACTTGTTCCCCCCTTGACTGCCAAAGCCTGGTGGTGGAAGCATGTACACTTCTTCTACCAAGTCACCATTGAGAAAGGCATTATATATATCCATTTGGTGAAAACACCACTGATTTGCAGTAGCCAATGCAAGCACAAGTCTGACAATAAACAGTTTGACCACAGGAGAAAAGGTTTCTTGAAAGTACAGACTTTCTTGTTGGTTATACCCCTTAGCTACAAGCCTTGCTTTGTACCTCTCAACTGCACCATCTTTATACTTTATCTTGAACACCCATCTACAACCTATAGAAACTTTACCAGAAGGAAAATCAACCATGGACCAAGTGTTATTATCCTGCAATGCTTTTAGTTCCATGATCTGAGACTGCTTCATTATAGAACTGAAGTTCCTTGATGGAGTTTATTTTGGACAAATAAGTTTGGTAGTTAGCACTAAGACTTGAATGAGACATGTAGGATTGGATAGGTAGTGACAAGTGGAGGTGGAGACTGAATTGGACTTACCACATATGTAGTCATGTAGCCAAGTAGGGGCATTTCTGGGCCTGTTGGATTTTTTGAGAGGAGCAATAGTGGATGAGGGAACAATTGCTGGTGGATGAGGTGTGTTTGTCATGGGCACAGAATCAAAAGCAGTAGAAGGATTTGGAATGGTTTTTGGAATGTCTAAAGGTTCTGTGTGAGGTGTTGTGAGGACTCAATTTGGGAAAATTTGTAGTTTTTTGTCTTTGATCATTTGAAAAGGAAAACTGTGTTCCCTGAATATCACATCTCTGCTAACGAAGGTGTTAGTAAGCATGTTGAAGAGCTTATAGCCCTTTTGAGCGGAAGAATATCCCAATAGTATAGCTGCAACAGATCTAGGAGAAAACTTGTCTCCATTATGCAAACTAGTTGCAAAACACAAACATCCAATGACTCTTATGTGGGATAAAGAAGGTACCTTACCATAGACCATCTCAAAGGGAGATTTACCAGACAAAACCTGTAGGGGAAGCCTGTTAATCACATAAACAACAGTTAAGACACACTCATTCCATAATTTCAGTGGCAAGAAACCTTACAAACGAATAACTCTAGCAACCTCCAAAATGTGCCTGTGTTTTCTCTTAACCAACCCATTCTGTTGAGGTGTGTGAACACAGGATCTTTGGTGAATAATAACAAGAGAATTGAACAAAGCATGACAATTAGAATTAAGGAACTCAATTCCATTATCACTTCTGAAGACCTTCACTTGTGCACCAAACTGATTCTGTATCATTGTAAAGAATTGTCTAAGAATGACAATGACATCACTTTTCATTCTCAACATATATACCCAAGTCATCCTACTTCAATCATCTTCCAAAGTGAGAAAGAATCTGCAGCCATTATGGCTAACAGCTCTATATGGACCCCAAGTATCTCCATGTGTGTTAGAGAAGATGTTAGTACTTCTACTAGAGCTACAAGGAAATAAAAGTCTAGTTTGTCTAGCCAATGGGTAGATAGTGCAATCCTGAATGTCATGACATCCTTTTTCAATCTTCAGTGTGGAGATTTAGTGCAACACCTTGACTGGAGTGCGTCCAAGTCTTCTGTGCCAGATTCTTGCAGCTTCAATTTTATCTACATTATCATTGTTGATCAGGTTGGCACTTATTATTTTGGTATTGGTCTCTTTCTTTATTGGCAAATGCATGTTGTACAAGCCATCAACTTTTCTACCAATCCCCCTCACCATTCCACTGAATAGGTCCTGCATAACATAGAGGCCAGGGAAAAAGGTGACAACACACTTCACATCCTTGGTTAATTTGGACACTGACAATAGGTTGTGCTTAAATTTAGGTATGCACAATATATTTGTGATTGTATCCCCACTATCTAACTTGCACTTTCCAACACAATCTATGTCTAATGCATTTCTATCTGGCAAATATACTCTCTTAATATTCTCCTTAGTAATCTGACTAATCCAATCCAACAACTCTTTATTATGGACAATGTGATAGGAAGCTCCAGAATCAACTATCCACATTCTAAAACATGCATTGTTGGTTGCCAGAAATACTTGACTCATACCTGTTTTTTCTGAGTTAGAAGGGATATATTTTTGGAGCATCTTCAGAATCTGATCATACTGTTCCTGAGTGAACATTATGTCATTTCCTTTATTTGAGTTGCATGTAGGCTGAGATGATTCTGCTTATGATGGGATTTTACCTTGGAATGACTCATGTCCTGCTGCATTATGCACTGCATTGGATGTGTACTGTGGTGAATATGAATTCTTCTTCTTGAATTTGTGATCTATTGGATATCCATGGATCTTATAGCATGTTTCCTTTGTATGTCCTCTCCACTTGCAGTATTCATAAAACAAGTGTGCATTTCTTCCTTTATAGCTTCCCCTATCATAGTGTTCGGATGATCCACTATGATTTCCTTTGACTGAACCAGATATACTAGTGTTAACTTGATTCAACCCTGTCCTGTTATCGAATAAGGCTATATCACTTGAGTCATCAACTGTCTTTCCCAAGTTCCTTTGACTCTCCTCAGAGATCAGCATTGAGTAAGCCTTGTTGATATTTGGTATAAGCATCATCTCAAGATTTGGCTCCTTGCTTGTGAGTAAGTCCCATTTAAACCTGTCAAGAACTGTAGCAAACTTTGGTACTTATAGTGGTCCATATATCTTCTCGACCCTGCACACTCACAACCAGGACAATGCACTCCAAGAGTCATATTCTACCCACAAATCCTTCAGCTTAGTGAAGTAACTTAAGATGGACGAAGTTCCCTGTGTCAATGTAGTAATCTCCTTATGTAATTGGAAGATTCTGGATCCATTCTCTTTATCAAATCTTTCCTTCGAATCACTCCAAATAGTATATGCATTTCAGGCATATGCTACACAACTGACCAAGTCACTGCTTACTGAGTTCATTATCCAAGATAGAACTATGGCGTTCACCTTTTCCATAGATCGTGAAGTGAGACTTCAAACTTATCCTTTGCATGTCTTCCATCAACAAACCCTATTTTACTCTTCCCTATTAGTACGATTTTCATGGATCTACTCCATAAAACATAGTTCTCTGGTCCAGTCAATTGAAACGAAATTAGGGAACTACCTGGTGTGTCACAAGGCTGTAGATACAATGGAGGATTAGCATCGATTGTGGTACTAATTCTAGTTGTTCTTCTCTCAGCTCGATCTTCTCCAATCTCTGCCTCCATTGCTGGTTCACTCATCTCTAATCGAGTGTTGACCTAGCTTCTAAATCGATGACTTCGGGGAGATGGAAACACGATGCACTTATCTTTGACCTGCTCCGATACCATGAAGAGAATCCACAGCCATGGGAGAGGAAGAAATCAAGACAAAAAGGATGAACAACAGTGATGGAGAAAGGCTCTAACAAGGAGAGCTAATTCTCATTTCTTATAGAAAGGGAAAGTGAATGGTTCACTTTACTAATTATTAACTAGCCACAGCCGTGTATATATACTACCTTTGAAACAATTAACTAACCACCTAAATAATTCTTAACCACATCATTAACATCTAACTGCTGTTTAGCTAACTAATCTATTACTAATTATTCACTATCCTCAATTGATTTCTATTTTTTTCATCCAAGAACTAATTGAATGGTTCTTCATTTTCTTGCCTTTTGTTTCCCATGATTACATCAACATTGGGCATTTTTTATTTGATTTTTGATACTCTATTGAAGCTCTAATAAATTTGAATTCGTATATTGCAAAGTCCATTTCTGAGGATGACAGTTCCAATATAATCTTTTCCAAGGGAGGTATTTCAACTATCCCATTATAACCCGTAGAAAACATTCAAGCATATTTCTCTAGTTTTTTTTTTCATTTTGGAACATTAGTTTAAACAAAGGATTATCATCTATAATTTAGGTCACATTTGAAGGATAAAAAAAGGGTGAAATAACTTTTTGAAATTAAAAACAAGTTTTGTTTCTATTTTCTAATTCCTTAAATAAAAGTTTATTTACGTAAAAGATAAATATGAACAATTTGTTGGGCAATGGGTAGATATAGCCATATTTTTAATGAGAGCATATTTATCCCTTCTCCCTATAATTAATGTGGCAAAATTGAGATTAAAGATAGAAAAAGGATATTTTAGACAAATTACAATTTTATTTGCTAATATTTTATCACGACCCCAACCCCGGAGTCGTGACTTATGCCGATTAGGCACTTAATTCACTATCAAGTCACTAAAAATCCCAAA
>JAOTQR010031647.1:0-16112 GCA_025774065.1 Solanum ossicruentum | reverse complement strand
CTAGCCATGTGGAGTAGGAGGGTTATCAACTTGGGTTTCGATCCCTACATGGTGATATTATGTAGGCAAAAGTATGAATTAGTACATTTGAATGTATTAAGTATGTAGGATGCAATGCAACAAGAGCTAAGCACCATAATCAACATGCATAACAATAGGCAATACAAATAGTATAAAAATATGGCATGTATAATCAATGTATAAGTAAAACATGCTTAAAACATGCTCATATAGAATATCATATGTGTGGAAGAGACTAAACTAGATTTCCAAATATACAACCCTATCACTTAGGTGGATGAGTATTACCCCTCATCTAGGTAGGTGATAATGATGCCTCATCACCAGGGTGGAGAAGTATAAACCCTTCCCTAGGTTGATGAGCACGACCCCCATCTAGGTTAGTGATAATGCCACCCCATTACTAGGTGGAGAAGTACAAACCCTTCACAAGGTTGATGAGTACAAAACCCCATCTAGGTTAGTGATAATGCCGCCCATAACTAGGTGGAGAAGTATAAACCCTTTACTAGGTTATCCGGGTGCATAGACCTCCCAGATTGGGCATGGTCGAGTTCTACACTTTATATAGGATTCATCATATACATAAGCTCATTTCTTTATCATAACATCATTCATATCATATCTCATACTTTGAATCTTCAATTCCTCAAGAAACCATCACTTAGCATTTTATCAAACACTTTTGGGGGATGTAATGGGGGTACAAAATCATGCAATCTAGAGATGAGATCATGCAATAAAAGCATTGTAAAATCATCAATCAATATCTTGTAATATCCCCAAGACATTTACATCAAAACCCCCCATCAAATCCAACATTAGGTCCAAGATTTAGAGCTCAAATCATGCTAAAACGACCATACTTTCATGAACTCAAATCACTATGCAGTAAATTTCTTAATACATGATCCGCATGTGAAATCAACTTTAAATCATACAATATTAGCAAAAAGGAGACTTAGGCACCATGGGTGAAAGGACCAAATGGTTCAACACCACGTACCTTGACTTTGGAGAGTTTCTTAAAGAAAATTTGAAATGAAGGCTTGAAGCTTGATTGAAGTCCTTAGATCAAAATGAGTTTTGGGACTCTTGAATCTTAAGGATGACTTGGGGCTTGACTTGGTGTCCTTGAATTCCAACAAGACTTCTTGAAAATCTTAAGAATGGGTGGAGAATTTGATGAAGATTAGAGAGGATGTTGGGAGGTTTTTGGTTGGTTTTTAGGGCTCAAAATGGCTAGATAATGAGGGATTTTCATATATATAGGTATAGGGTTATTACCCAATTACCCTAGAGTGAAAAAGAACAAACTTTAGAATTTTTTGAACTGGTCTATATCAGGTTCTCGTCGAGGACCCATCGCGGATAGGTACTGTTTTTGCAAAAGTTTCACCAAAAATTATTTTTCTTGGCACAGAAAAACTGTACCTTGTAGATACTCATTTTTCCACTCAATTTTGTCTGCTGAACAAGAATATGCAGTCAGATTTGTGAAATTCTGCATGAACTTTGATATATTGAAAAAATACATCATAGTGTCTTTTCGAGCAATGTTAGAGGTGTTTAAATATCCCTTATTTGAGATATAAGGGAATTACAATTGTGGTGGCATTCCTAGGCAAGGTTGGGGTGTTACAGCTAACATGGTAAGACAATCCTGAAATTCTTCATGAACCACTCCTCCATCTTGAGGAGTTTGAAGGGCGGGAGGAGCCGGTTGCTCCTCAGGTTTACGGGCTCTTCTTCCTCTTGTAATTAGCATGATCTAGAATAGCAAAGAATATTCATTAGGGGAAAACCTTATCTTAACCTCTATAGCACAACATAGACCATGAAGAAGGGAAACACTTCCTAAAAAATGCCTCTTAGCCTCCCATTCATGGTTGTGGTGCACTTTACAACCATTAGTAAGACTCTAATCGACACGGTGTGTTGGACTCCGAGGACCATTAATAACTTAGGGCTCTGATACCAAGTTTGTCATGATCCAAACTAGGGCCTATATGTGGCACGACAAATGACTAACCAGAAGGGACTCTAAACAAGCCTCTTAGCATAGCATACACACATCCTTGGTTGCGATTAAATAGTAAGAAGAGAGTCTAAATAGGGATGAAGGGACTAAGGGAAATATTTGATATCATAAAAACATAATGAGTCAAGCTCATAGAATAGATACATCGTAATATTCCAACAACACCTCCAGAATTAGATTAGAGTGGGGGACAAGGCACTTTCTGGGCTCACTCTCATAATGTCAAATAACAACATAAGAAGCTTTAGAAATAACAAGACAAAGTAAGTAGTGTCCTCGAATTTGAGGACTCACCAAGCTTATCTTCAAGATGTCAAACTAGCCACGTGGAGGAGGATAGCCAAATGGAGCTCCGGTTCCTACATGGTAACAACATGTAGGCATAGAGTATGCATTAGTACATCTAAATGTACTAAGTATGTAGGATGCAATGCAACAAGAGATAGATAACATAACCAGAATACATAATTATAAGCAATGGATAGCATAATAACAATATGGCATGTATGATCAATGCTTAAAGTAATACATGATTTGCAAATCATTTATCTTACATAGAACATAATATATAAGTGTGGGAAGTGATCTCAACCGATATAGAATAAGACCAAATGAACTACAACTTAGAATCTCGATGATTACCCTTCACTGATAAAGAGGTGATCTACTTGACAAGGTAAACCATACTTTAAACTTATGGGAACATGACCCAATTATGTATGAAGTAACCCTCCTTATGGGAATACAACCTAGTTTCAGAAAGGATTTTAAGACCCCACTTCAGCTTACAGGAACACGACCCAATTTTGTATGAAGTGACCCCCCTTGTGGGAACACGACCCAATTTTGGAAGGATTTTAAGAGAGTGTAGTAAGTGGATCCGCTAGTAAAGCAAGGGCAAAACCTCATCCTATGGTGGCACATAGTTGAAGGAAAGAGAGCACTCCATCAATCCATCTGTGCTTAATCTAATCCCATGGAATATATAAAGTACTCATAGCTTTAATAATTCATAATAAGCATAGAAACATGACACAAGTAGCTCTAAAACATCTTTTACCTCTAATAGTGAGCCTAACATCAAAACAAGATTAGATCATCATCAAACATTACCCTTGCATTAATATCAACATCAATGGCTCACAAGAGGTAAAATCTTTAAGAAAAGGTCTTTAGCCGGCTTTGCAACATCATCAACAATTTCATGAATTAAACACATCTTCACTATGCCCAAAGTCATCATAAAGTCACTTAACATATAACTAAACCAATGGATCATCAAAACTTTAGGAATCCTTAAAATGACATTTTATCAACCACTTGGCGGGTATGTAATGCTAGTAAAAAATCATGCAATTCAAGAGTAAAAACATGTAAGAAAAACCATTGCAAGTCCACCCACCAACACTTGGTAACATTTTCTAAGAAGATACATCAAAACCTCTCATCAAATCTCACAATAGATCTTAGATTTATAACTCAAAACATGCATAATAGAACAATATTTCCTAAAACCCCAAGGTAGTTTATCGTAGTAATCCATAATAAGTAATACCCATAAGTAAATCAACTTGAAAATATACATTTTATATGAAAAGAAAGGTTAGTCACCATGGGTGAAAGGACCCAATGGTTGAAACCCATATATCTCAAACTTGGAGATTCCCTTGATGAAGATTCGAATGAGAACTTGAAGCTTGAATTTCTTGAGATCCGAATGAGTTTGGAACCCTTGATTTTGAGTGAAATATTTGCCTAAGTGTTTGATAAGGTTTTGGGGAATGTGTTGAATGATATGGGGTTGAAAAATGACTAAATGTAGGTATTTTTATGCATAGAAAATCTTATTCCCATGAACCTAAATCCTTTGGTTGGAATAAAACAATTAGTAACAAATAAACTTCTCTACGGCGGATCCACATTGCAGAGCTAACGCGGACTACCATTAGAATTTGAAATTTTGCAAAATTTGTTTTTCGCCACGGGTCTTCTAAAATTTGGATTATATCCATTTTCCACTCAATTTTTCCCCCTGAATAAGAATATGAAGTCAGATTTTCGATATTATGCATGAATTTTGAGATACATGGTAATTATGACTATGGATATTTTCAAGGCACATTTTCGGGCACTTTTTGGGACGTTTCAAGGTGATTAGGAATTTCCCTTGACCTTTGACTCTATAGTATGTTAGAACTTTCTTAAGTTTAATGGGTTGTTACCGGAGGTTTGGGAATGACTTTTCTTTTTCTTCCCCTATGAAAATCTTTACCCAAAAGAAGGCAAAATTCATGTGGACCGATAAATTTGATAAGAGCTTTCAAACTTTGAAAGATAAGCTTTTCTCTGCTCCTATATTGGCTCTACCTGAAGGGTTGGAAGGGTTCGTGGTATATTGTGACGCCTCAAGGATTGGTTTAGGGTGTGTTTTGATGCAAAATGGTAAGGTGATACAATATTCCTCTAGACAACTTAAGGTGCATGAGAAGAATTATCCTACCCATAATCTTGAATTTGCGGCCGTGGTATTTTTTTTGAAAATTTGGCATCATTACTTGTATGGGGTTCATGTCGATGTGTTTACCGACCACAAAAGTCTCCAATATGTGTTCACCCAAAAAGATCTTAACTTGAGACAAAGAAGGTGGTTGAACTCCTTAAAGATGAATATGATTCATCTAATCTTCCATGTGTCCATGTAGAGAAAGTGTGTGGGTGACCCAAGTGCTATAGTACCCATATATGTTGTGGGTATTGTAGAAGATAATTTGACCTATGAGGAGGTCTCGGTGGAGATCTCGGATAGATAAGTGAAGAGGTTGAGAAACAAAGATGGAGCTTCCGTCAAGGTCCTTTGGAGGAATTAATAAGTTGAGAATGTCACATGAGAAGCCAAGGTGGACATGAAAAAGTGATACCCCTATCTCTTCTATCCTACTCAATTCGAAGGTACTAACTTAAGTCCCCTACATAATTTCAAGCCTTAGGTTTCAACCCTTACGTCATTTTCCATGCATTCATGTTCATGGCAACAATTTTATGGTGATTTTTGACATCCATGTTGAGATTTTTAAAAGTGATGTTTAAATGCATTTGTTGCATTCGTGTCGGGTTGAAATTTTCATGATTACTTCTTTTATGCATGTTTCTTTTACATTCGGGGATGAATGTTCCCAAGGGGGAGATATTAAAATGCCCCAAAATGTGCTTCAAAAATGCCAATAATAGTAGTTTCCATATATCTCAAAATCCGTGCATGATATCAAAAATCCAACTTCATGTTCTCGATCAAGGGAAAAGTTAAGTGGGAATGGGTATAAGCCGTATTTTATAGGACCCGTAGTGAAAAATAATATTCACTAATTTACGATTTTCAAAGAGCATCTGCACCCTAGCCACGACACGCTAGGGCTGCGGATTAGTGTTATTTCTTTCTATGCAATGGGTCTGAGTTGTGGATCAGATGCAGACCTGCACAATTTTTTCCTTGATTTTTCTTGTGCGCCCAAAGGCATTGGGGTCATAGCTCCATGCCCATCTAAACTTTAAAGAACCCATACTTAGCCATTTTCGACCCTATATCACTCCAGATCCGCTCAAAAACCTTTCTAAGACTTAACCAAATATTTCATTCAAAATTCAAGAATTTCAAGTTTTACTTTGGAACTCAAGGATTCACTTGAAGCTCTAAGTTTCCTTCAATCTCATCTTAAGAAAATTCAAGTTTGAGGTATGTGGGTTTCATCCATTGGATCCTTTCACTCGTGGAGCCCAATCTTCCTTTTCATGAAAATTGCATGTTTTCAAGTTGTATTGCATATGGGTATCTCTTATTATGAGTTATGAGCATGAATAAAGTTAGGATTTTATGAAATATTGATTTATTATACATGACTATCTATTTCAAGCTTATTCCAATATGAATTATGAGCATGAATCAAGTTAGGATTTTATGAAATATTGATTTATTATAACATGACTATCTATTTCAAGCTTATTCCATGATTTGATTATATCTATTCAGACTATGCATGTTTTGAGCTATAAAACTATGATCTATTATGCGTTTTCATGATGGATTTCAAGGTACCCTATATGAGAGTTTTACTACAAGTTGGTGGGTTGATTTGCGTTAAGTTTTCTATTCTTATTTCACTTTCAAATTGCATGATTTTGAACTAGTATCATGAACCCACCAAGTGTTTGATAAAATGTCAAGTCAAGAATTCTCAACTTATTGATGATCTATTACATGATTTATAAGTCAAGTGACTTCATGATGATTAAGGGCTTTCAAGTATGTATTGAATTCATGAAAAGTATCTATGATGTTACAAGTATCAAGTTAAGCCCTATTTCAAGATTTTTTGTCTCTTGTGAACCTTTTATGTTAAAGCAAGGGTTCATGTATGATTATAATCTTTCCTCATGTTCAAGTTAGGCTCACTACTAGAGGTCAAGCATGTTTATGAGCTTCTCAAGTCATGATCTTACAAGCTATTCATGTTATAATGAAAGTATGATTATTTCAAGTATTCCCTCGGATTAGACTTAGCACTGATAGATCACATGTTAGCGTGGACCATATTTAAGGATCCATACTCTTTTCCTCAAATCATGTGCCAACATAGGATCATGATTATTACCCTTGATATTCTAGTAGATACATCTAGTGCACTTTATCATGAAATCCTCGTCACGACCCAAGCCTTAGCCTAGATGTGACATGGCGAATAGGGAACCCGAAGGTACCTCAAAGTAGCCACTTAACTTGTCAGTACACATCATTGATCACGGAAGCATATAAAACATCAAGAACAAGAATAGGAAAAGGGGTTAAGGGAAAAACTTGTACAATATCATAATCAAGAGACAAGAACCAAGCTGATTCCATAAATACATAACATGTCCAACAACCACCTCTACTACATAGATAAGAACGGGGGCAAAGATAAAGTAACCGGGCTCACCTTCATAGTCAAATAGAACATAAAGAATAGTGTCTTGACAAATAAAAAAAGATAGTATAGACTAAGCTCCCCGAAGTGGAGGACTCACCAACTAGCTTGAATAGCACCGAACTAGCCACGTGGAGGAGGATGATCAACTTGGGCTCCAGTTCCTACATGGTGACATCATGTAGGCAAGAGTATGCATTACTCTGTTTCAATGTACTAAGCATGTAGGATGGAATGCAACCATAGATAGGCATCATAATAAAAATGCATAATATTAAACAATAGGCATAATATAACAATATGACATGTATGTTCAATGCTTAAGTAAACATGTTTAAGTAACTCATGCTCATATAGGATATAATATGTCAAGAAGAGACCAAGCTAGATTTTCAAAGTACAAACCCCTTGGTAGGTTAGTGATGATAGCACCCATCACCCTAGTGTGTGACATACAAACCCGTCATTAAGGTTAGTTATGATAGCACCAATCACCCTAGTGTATGAGGTACAAAACCCTCATCAAGGTTAGTGATGGTAACACCCATCACCCTAGTATGTGGTACAAACCCCTCATCAAGATTAGTGATGATAGTACCCACCACCCTAGTGTGTAAGGTACAAACCGCTCATCAAGGTTAGTGATGATAGAATCCATACACTAGTGGTTGAGATGTTGACCCCTCAACTAGGTCACCACATCGGGCATGTTCTAATTCAATACTTTATATAGAATATACAATATCCACAAGCTTATTTATTCATCATATTATCAATCATATCATATCTCATGCTTTGGACCTTCAACCCCTCTAGAAACTATATCCGGACATTTTATCAAACACTTAGAGGGTGTGAATTGATAGTATAAAACGATGAACTATAGAGGTGAAATCATGAAAGAAAATCTACTATAAAACAATCAATCAACACCTTGAAGCACCCTCAAGCAATATACATCAAAACCCCTTCTCAAATCTTATAGTAGATCAAAGATTTACATATCAAAACATGAGAAAACAGTCACAACTTTACATAGCTTTAACATATTGTGCAGTGAATATAATAATAAGCAAGACCCATTTGTAAATCAACTTTATATCATGCAATTTGAGTAAAAGGAGGATTGGATATCATGGGTGAAAGGAACCCATGAAAGAAACCCACATACCTTAGCTTAGAGATGAACTAGGTGAAGATTGGAGATGGAGACTTGAAGCTTGAAGAAGAACCTTGAAGGAGAACCTTAGCTTGGGATGAGGGTTTGGGACTTGAGTTTGTGGAGTGAAAATATTACTAAGTGTTTGAGTGAGTATTGAGAAATATTTAGGATGATATGAGGTTGAAATTTCGCTGAGTGTAGGTAAAAACACATTTGAGATCCTTGGGGCCTACACTTAGAAAATTTCAGACGAACTAAAAAGAATACACTGAAATTGGCTGCTGGTGCATCGTGCCTCCATCGCGCAGACTTCATTGGAAATCGTCACTTAAAAACTTATAATTGCTAAACTTTCACTCTTAAATCAAGATTAGACCCTTACTCACTAATTTTGACCCTTTGATCATGGATATAAAGTTGAATTTTCAAAATAATGATAGATTTTGAGATATATGGAATTTAAAATTCTTGCATTATGAGGCACATTTTCGGACACATTTTTGAGTCATTTCAATCCTTTCCAAAATGGGTCATGTTCCTAAATGGGCCACGTTCCTTAAGGTGAAGTATGATTTACCTTGGCAAGTAGACCACCTCTTTACCGATGAGAGGTAATCATCAAGATTACAAGTTGTAGCTCGCTTGGTCTTACTCATGTCCCTATATATATATGGTATATATATATATATATATATTGTTCTAGATGAATGATTTACAAGCATGTTTTATTATGAGCATTGATCATGCCTGCCATATTGAGATTATGTATCGATTGATATGATTATGCATTTTGACTATATTGGCTTATGTCTTGTTGCATTACTTCCCACATACTTAGTCCATTCAAATATACTAATGCATACTCTATGCCTACATGATATTACCATATAGGGACTGGATCACCTTTTGATCATACTCCGCATGACTAGTTGACATTTCAGAGATAAGATTTGGTGAGTCCTCAAGTTCGAGGACAATATCTATGATACTCTTGTAATTTGAGACTTCTTATGTTGAACACTTGTTACTATTAGGATGAGCTTGAAAAGTATCTTGGCCTACGCTTCATTCCATTGTAGAGGTATTGTTGTATGTTATTATGTATTTATGCTTCGAACTTGACTCTTTTATGATATTATGAATATCAAAGACTTCCCTTAGTCCTGCTTCCCCTTTTGATTAGTCTCTTGTTGTTGTTTATTTTGCTTTCGCGACCAAGGATATGAGAATGATATGAAAAGAGGCTTGTTTGGGGCCCCTTCAAGTTCCCCATTCATCGTGTCACATCTAGGCCCTAAGTTCAGGTAGTGACACTAAGTTATTCGATGATGTGTGCCTAAAAGGCCTTGAAAAGTTGAAGCAGAGGTTGATTTCAGCCCCAAGTAGGGTTGTGCTAGGTGCAGTATTGGGACATGCTAAGATAGAAGATATTCAATTCCTATATATTATTCCAACAAAGAATTAAATACAACCCAGAAGCATTACACCATTATGGAGCAAGAGTTACTGGCTGTGATCTTTACATGTGAGAAGTTCAGGACATATTTATTGGCGGCCAAAGTTGTGGTGCATGCTGATCACTCAGCACTAAGATACTTGATGGCAAAGAAAGATACAAGCCAAGGTTGATGAGATGGGTACTTCTCCTGCAAGAGTTCAACTTTGACGCCATTGACAAAAAAGGGACAAAAAATCAGGTTGCAGATCACCTTTCTAGATTAGAAGATAGGGCAATGAAAAAGTTTGATAATGGGTTGTAGATCAATGTTTCATTTCTAGATAAAAGAGTGTTGGCAGCATCACATGACTTAATGCCATGGTTCACGAACTATGCAAACTACTTGGTGACTGATATTGTGCCATTTGATCTGAATATACATCAGCATCGGAAGTTCATGTCTGATGTGAGGAAGTTCTTTTTGGGATAACCCATATATTTTTCATGTATGTGTAGATAGGATTATTCATCACTGTGTTCCTGAGCTTGAGATGATGAGCATAGTTGAGGCATGTCAGTCATCATTAGTGGATGGGCATCATAGTGGAATTCGAACAACATACAAGATTTTACAGTGTGGGTATTATTGATCCACCATCCATCAAGACGCTTATGACTACGACAAAAATAGATATATGCTTCAATGATAAGATGGTGTTTCCCGCAAACATGAGCTCCCTCTAGACCCCCATTATGGTGATTGGGTAATTTGATGTATAGGGGATAGATTTCATAGGACCTTTTGTTAGCTCGCAAGGAAACAAGTACATCGTAGTCACTGTGGATTATGTATCGAAGTGGGTTGAGCTAGTGGCTTTACCTAACAATGAGGGAAAAAGTGTCATAACTTTTTTGAAAAGAACATTTTCTCAAGATTTGTCACCCCTTGGGCAATCATCAGTGATGGAGGTTCTCATTTCTGCATTAGGCATTTTAAGTCTGTTCTTGAAAAATATGGGGTGAAACATTGGGTGGTGATGCCTTATCATCCTCAGATGAGCGGACAGGTTGAGGTGTCTAATAGGGAAATTAAACAAATTTTATCCGAGACTGTGAATACAAACTAGATAGATTGGTCAAGAAAGCGGGATGACAGCATTACGGGCATACCAAACAACATTCAAGACCCCTACAGGCATGTCTCCCTACCAACTTATCTTTGGGAAGGCATGTCATCTTCCAGTAGAACTTGAGCACAAAGTAATGTAGGCACTAAAGAAGTTGGATGAGGATTAGAACAATGCAATAAACTCTAGGCTAAGCCAAATCAATGAGCTTGATGAGTTTTGATTGAAGGCGTATGAGAGATCAGCCTTGTACAAACAGCGAATGAAGCTGCAACATGATCGTCACATAGAAAATTGTCAATTCACACCAAGATACTTGGTGCTTCTCTACAACACAAGATTAAAGTTGTTTGCTAGGAAGCACAAATCTAGATGGATGAGAACTTTTCATGTAGCACATGTCTTTGATCATTATGCTATTGAGTTAGAGAGAAGAAATGGAGGAACATTCAAGGTAAATAGCCAAATAGTCAAGCTTTACCATGGAAATATGGAGGAGATAAAAACCTGTGGGCAAATGGGATCTTGAGGAAGTCTGAGTAATCAAGCAACCTATGTCGTGCCATGATAAGAAATCAGGTGCTTCTTGGGAGGAAACCCAAGGTGGATACCGGCGCTCAGGCGCCCAGGTATGATTTTTGACCGTTGTTATTTTTCTTTGATTTTGTGCATTTAGGATAATGCACATCTTTTCCGATAGGGTGTGGGTAGTTATAGGCCTTAGTGAAGTTGGAGTAGCTTGGGTCCATAACTACCCTAATTTTTTATCCCGGGGTTTTCTTGCCTATGTTCTTTTTCCCCGTGAATATTTAATTTCTGTTGAACCAAATTTTATTTTTTATTTGTTTGAAAAATCATACCCACAAAATTTTTGATTAGTAATCTAGATAGCAACCATGTATGTTTAGGTGTGTGACAGTGTTTGTTCTAATAAGTGAAGATAACTAGAGATAAAAAGCATGATCTGAGAGTATTTTGTTGATATGTAGTTAGTTCCATGTCGGTTCGAGTTTAAATTGCTAGATTCATGTGTTGTGTGCTACTTCAGAACATGCCCTGTTACTCTAAGTTAGACCGTAGATTAATTGGATTAGGAAAGTATCTTAGGTCATTGTTCTTAATAGCCTTCTTAGCCTAAATGACTAACTAAAACTATAATATATCCCTTGTTCCTAATGTTTGAGCCTAACATATACTTATTCTTTGAAAACACCTAATTGACCTAGCCTTGTTAGTTGTAAAATCCTAAAATTGGCCCTGGTCCTTCCATGAACATTGTGCACCTTGACTGAGGCAAAAAGTCTAAGTTGAGGGTGGCTACCAAAAGTGGCCCTGCTTCAGAGGATGGATATTATGCATCTTAAATAAAGCCAAAAGCCTAAGTTGAGGGTGGCTATCCTAAGGATGACACACAACTACAAGAAGGGAAGTTAGTGATGCAGAGAAAAAGGAAAATCATGTACTAAGTGTAAGAAAAATAAGTGATGCTTTAGTTTGTGAGCAAAAAAGAAAAAATGAAGCGTAAAAGTAAGGCAAAATGCTAAAAAATAAAAAGAAAGCACCCAGAAAAGTTTGAGATAGGAGGTAGGGAGAATGAGATGAAAATAACAGAGTTGGTAGTGTATAAGTATAGAAAAACGTAGTCTCAAGGAGGGCCTTTAGTCACTTTGCTCCCAAAGCACCATACCAAAGCCCCCTAAGCCTAAGTTATAAGCCTAGAAAGTCCTAAAGTGATCCTAGTCCAAGTGATTGAAGGTCTTAGTCATGAGTATAGGGGAAAGCCTATGGTATTAGGCATGATGCATGAATATCTTTTGGGAGAGTGAGCAATTTTATATAGTTCCAAGGTCATACATTAAAACATAACTAATTGTCAGATATAGAACTTCTTTCTGTGAGGGCACTTACATTGCATTGTTAGCATTAGACTTGTTCAGTGATTGTGGATTGTTGATAGTACCTCACTTGTCATAGTTGTGTTGTCACATGCACTAGTTTGTGTTGGTTTGCTAGATGGCTATCTGATCCTCTTTTGAAAATGTGGTGTGAGTATCTGAGTTTGAGATTGATGTGACATATGACTTTGGGTTGAGGTTTGTGTATAGTATTATCGATATAGATTGAGTCCATCGCTTGAGGACAAACGACAATATTAGGTTGACGGTGTTGATGTGCTACCAAAATAAAATACTTTTGATGGTTAAAACTTGGAATTTTGTGTATTCTCAATGTGATATTAGTTTGTTTTATGTGTTTTTGTGTTATATTTGCAGGATTATAGGTTTGGCCTTGATTTTGGGAAGAAATACAGAAATTGCTAGTTTTTGATGCAGTACGAGACCTTTCGAGCCGTAAACCATTCTAAAGGTTGTGAAGTGGGTTTCGTGGTCAATTTCAGTGAGGGACTATTTTGTAAAGTTGATTCTACAAACATGCAGATGAGTCGTGGAATGTTTTATGAATCATAGAAGATGGTTTGTGGGCTGAGGATTATAAATTGGGACTTTTGAAGATTCATCAGATGAAACCCCCTTACAGGTTGTAAAATACTTTACAAGCTATTGAGGGGTCTCGTAGATTTTAAGTCCACATTTCCATTAGCTTTGTATAAGACCCTGATTATGACCCATGTCATGCAATATGACCCGTAAACCCCTTTTGTATGGCATGCCGACTAGTTGTCCTATTATATTTAAAACTTGTATTTTACTTATTATAAATAGGTTTTTTAGTTTAGTTTCATAAGTTTTTGCCTAGTACTTAGATAACTTAGTAATTAAAGAGAAATAATAGTGAAATTACATTGGAGAGATTTTGAGAACACTTGTACTTTAATTTCATTTTTAAGCTTGTGATTCTCATTGAAGTTGGATTTGCTTGTTCTTAATTCTATTGTGCAAGTGTTAAATTATGTTCTTCGATTTCATGATTCTTCCATCTACATAAAGCATGAGTAGCTAAATCGACAACTAGGGTTCTGGGATCCATGAAGAACTAACAAAGTAAAACCAAATATTCATAATTCTTGGAAAGTATGCATGTATGTATTAATTAATTCTCTTTGTTTTGCATGTTTTCTGATAGTGGCTAACATTTGAATCCACATAGTAATATTGGCTGGATCAAGGTAGAAATGAATAAGAAAAAGATTTATTAACAGGATTCTATTAATGTGTTCTCGTCTAATCAAACAAACTGTGCCAAGGGGAGATTGTATTGGGACTAATAAATAAGGGTTAGTAATGCAATCTATGGAGATGGGCCAAGTCACATAGTGAAATTCACCTCTCACCTTTGACCAAAGGGCTTGGTGAACATAACTTACCGTCCTGCATGCTACACACTAGAAAATTATTAGGTTACCTAGTGATATTGAGTTGGGGAATCATTGCTAACTCAATACCCTAGTTTCTCTCCATATATTGATTTCTCTCTTGTTTTAGTTGTTTTGTTTCGTGTTCCATAGATTATCACAAAACCCCTTGCGTTTGGGGAAGTAAGTTGGTTAACTATCCAAATTGCAGTCACTGAATTCTTTTGAGTCTACGTATTCCCTGAGGGTTCAACCTAACCTTGGTTAGGTTCTATTTCTTGACAATGGCCACTTTATCCTCTAAAAGGAGGTGTAACTTTGGCGACATCAACTTCACCAAGTGTCCATACTTCCACTGTCTTTACTTTTTCAACATTTTCGGGATACAATAGGACTCTTTGACCATTCACTTTGAATTTTGCGCCATTTCACTTTTCTGACTCAATAGCCCTATGATTGAAAACATATGATACTCTAAAAGGTCCCAACCATCTAGACTTGAGTTTTCGAGGGATCAACTTTAGTTTGGAATTGTATAGCAATATCAACTCCCCTAGTGCAAATTGGTGGTTCTCAATACGACGATCATGTTGTAGCTTCATTCTTTTATACAAGGATGACCTCTCATGTGCCTTCAAGGGGAACTCATCAAGCTCATTGAGTTGATTTAGCGTTAAGTTTGTCACATCATTCCAGTCTAAATTCAACTTTTTGAGCACCCACATTGCCTTATGCTCAAGTTCCACCGGTAAGTGATAACGTTTTACCAAAGAGTTGGTAAGAAGACATCATAAAAGGGTCTTGAATGCAGTCTGGTATGCCATAGTGCATCATCAAGCTTTTGCGACCAATCAGTCCGATTTGCATTCAAAGTCTTGGATAAAGTCTTTTTGATTTTACTATTGGACACCTCAACCTTCTCGCTTGTCTGTGGGTGATAAGGTGTGGCGAACCGATGCTTTACTTCATAGTTCTCAAGTAGAGCCTTGAACAATCTGTTGTAGAAATTGGAACCTCCATCACTAATAATCGCCAAAGTGGTGCCGAACCTTGAGAAGATATTTCTTTTCAAAAATGGTTGTGACACTTTTTCTTTGATTATTAGGAAGCACTACCACCTCCATCCATTTTGATACATAGTCCATAGCCACAAAAATGTACTTGTTTCCATGTGAGCTAACAAACGGGCCCATGAAATCTATCCTCCACACATCAAATAATTCAATCACCATAATGGGGTTAAGAGGGATCTCGTGCTTGTAGCAAACACCACCTTCTCTCTAGCATTTACCACATGCTGTGGCATAGTTATGGGTGTCTAGGAAGATAGTTGTCTATAGTAGCCACACTGCAAGATCTTATGTACTGTTCAAATTCCACTATGATACCCACCTTCTAGCGATGAGTGGCATGCCTCTAGGATACTCATCATTTCGACCTAAGGAATATGACAACAAATAATCCCATCTACACATACGCGAAACAAGTGTGTATCATCCCAGAAAACTTTATCACATCAGAGATGAACTTGCGGCGTTAGTGAGTGGTCATATTCGGTAGCACAATATCACTAAGCAAATAGTTTGCATAATCTACAAACCATTGTATCAAGCCACAGGATGCTGCTATCACTCTCTTATCAGGGAAAGAATGATCAATCTCTACCCATCAACGAACTTTACCCTGGCTCCATCTTCAAATCTGGAGAGGTGGTTGGCGACTTGATTTTCAGTCCCCTTTCTATCAATAACATCAAAGTTAAACTCTTGAAGAAGAAGTACCCATTGAATTAGTCTTGGTTTTGCAGTCTTCTTCTCTATCAAGTACCACAATGTTGAATGATGAGTGTGCACAATGATGTTGGTTCCCAACAGATAAGACCTAAATTTTTGGAATGCAAAGACCACTGCAAGTAGCTCTTGTTCTGTGACTGTGTAGTTCTTCTATGTTGTATTTAGGGCTTTGCTGACATAATATATAGGATGTAGTATCTTCTCTCTATGTTATCCCAACACTTTGCATCACACATTATCTCAAAGAGCTTTGACTAAT
>JAOTQR010031636.1:0-16113 GCA_025774065.1 Solanum ossicruentum | reverse complement strand
TTGCTCTTTTAATTCACGCAACTCTGCCGGGGCCATTCTATATGGAGGGATAGAAATAGGTTGAGTGCCTGGAAGTAGATCAATACCAAAATCTATTTCTCTTTCAGGAGGTAAGCCTAGGAGTTCTTCAGGGAAAATATCAACAAACTCATTCACTACTAGTATGATTGAAGAATTGGCGATTCTGCCTCCATATCCTTTGCTCTAACTAAATGAAATATATACCCCTTAGATATCATCTTTCTGGCCTTAAATTAAGAGATAAACTTCCCCTTTTGTGCCCCAACATTGCCTTTCCATTCAAGGACCGCCTCATTTGGAAAGTGGAAGTACACTTTCTTAGTTCGGCAATCCACTGTGGCATAGCAAGAAGATAACCAATCCATACCCATTATGACATCAAATTTCACCATTTCTAACTCAACAAGGTCAGCCAATGTGTCACGTCACAAACAGTTACTACACATTCATAATAAATCCTTCTAGCTATAATATATTCCCCGGTTGGTGTAGACAACTCAAATGGTTTATTCAATAATTTGGGTGTCCTCTTAAGCTTTCCACCAATTAGTGGGGTAATGTACGATAGTGTAGAACTAAGGACAATTAATGATATACATTATGAGAGAATATGGACAATGTACCTATGACCACATCAGGTGGAGCTTCCAAATTTTGCCGACTCCCCAGAGCATAAGTGCAATTCTGGAACCCGCTAGAGCTAGCTGCTCCTCTAACACCTCTACCACGACCCATAGGTACTTGTTGGCCCCTTCCTAATGGAGGAACTGACGATGATGATACCAAAACTGACCTACTAGGTTGTGCTATCTCACCCATACGCCTCCTCGGGCAATCTCCCATCATGTGCACTGGCGCACCACACCAATAACAACCATCTGTCCCAACACGACATATACCCAGATGATTTCTTCCACACTATTTACAAAGCTACCTAGGAGTCATTGACTGGCCTGCCGATCCTCCTGTTGTTCGTGAACCTTGTCCCTCACCTCATTGACCAAACTGATTACTTCTAGACCCTTGAAGTTGTGATGGAGAACTGGCTCAAGAATAGGAAAATGATGGCCTAGGTGGTCTATTTAGAAAACCGAGGCCTAAACTCACCTTGGGATGGCGTAAACTACCCTGAAGATCTGGTCCTCTTAGATTGCACCCTTTCTAACTCCTGTGTCCTCCTTCTCTGCCTCTTGTCCTCCAATTTCTGTGCAAAAGCTTGCATCCTTGGTATGTCCATGTCTTTATTCAAGAAAGCAATAGTACAGTCTCTGACAAAATACGTATCCAATCTATCCACAAACCAATGAACCCTATCTACCATAGTAGCAACTACATTAGGAGCATACCTGTATACGAAATTAAATAGGAGACTATACTCCCTCACGCTCATATTCCCTTGGTGGAGATTTGAAGAACTGATCTGCACGGGTCTCTCGGATCTCTAATGGCAAGTAATGGTCAAGAAAGGCCTCTTTGAACTCCTTCCAAGTGGTTTGGGGTGCATCTATATCTTTGGATTGCTTTCAAGCTTCATACCATAATATAGCCACACCCTTCAACCTATATTTCGCTAACTCGACAGCTTCTGTACCACTAAAGTCCACTAAATCTGATCAATAAAGTCTTGGGGATCTTTATTAGGATTAGATCTAATGAAGGCTGGAGGGTCCAAATTAAGGAAGTCACGTATCCTCGTACCAGCTGCCCTATTTGAACCTATAACTGGACCTTTCTATCTTTGTCCTTGGCCAGCAACTATACGAGTCAATAGTTGGACTGCATTCCTCAGATCCTGCACTGTAGCATCTATAGGTGGTTCTGGGGGAATTTCACTACTCCTAGGTCCATTAGGAGCTAGGGGGTTTAGAGATGTCTATGACAGAGACTCATCTTGAGCCTTATTTTGTTATCTCACATGACTAGGTGTACCAACCACCACTTCTACTGCCTTGCCTTTACCTTTGTTCTTCCTAGTTTGTGGCATACTTGCTTGCTGTACAAAATAATTTAGGAGTTAGACACAATCCATATATTATACTTAGCTCTATGGCATGATCTAAAGAATTAAAAGAAAGTAACAACTCCTAAATACCACGTAGCCTCCTACTTATAAATGTGGTGGACAACACATCGATAGACAAGACTCTACATAGACACGACTTTGTAGACTCCCTAGGATGACGCATTCTGATACCACTTCTGTCACACCCCAAAGTCATGTAAGGGCAGACTAGCACCCATTGCTGATAAGGCTCGGGAGACCCAACCTATAACTATGCGCTTTGTATACATATTATAAGGAATTTCTATGTTTGGCACGCTTCTAAGAAGATAAACGGTAATAACAAGCTAAAAGGAGATGCATATGGTTAGACCGTTGGGGCCACGGTGTATAAAGTACGAGACATGACCACACTTTAATTTACATAGTCTATAAAACCTCTAGTCAAGAGAAAGTATCTTCTAGTGTTCGGGATAGGCCCCGTCTGAATTAACTATATAATGCAAACATATAATCTCTAAACACACACAAAGCTCTGGAATAACCTGGAGCTTGGTAACAGCAGTTGAATGTCCTATACTTTACTGGGGAGATCTACTAGCACCTGTACCTACAACATGAAATGCAGGTCCCCCGTAAGGGATGTCAGTATGAGATAATATATTGAGTATATAAGGCAGCAAATACCACATATGAAATACAACTGAAATGAAATTATACACTGGTATAGGATAAGAGACCACCTTTAGTTATACTTTAGGATCGAGTACTTTATGTTCTTTATGTAGCTTTACCTTTACTGTATAATCTGTGCGTATCATGTACTGTAAATGACCAGCTGATCAGTGGTATAACTGTATCGGGACCATCCCTGGCTAGGTTCTTCCTTAACCCATTGGGCTACCACTTGTAATAAGATTTTTCCCTGGCTAGTGATTCTTCCACCCCTCGGGATATCAGGATCGTCCCTGGCTAGGTTCTTCCTTAATCCATCGGGCTACCACCCGTGATAGGATCGTCCGTGGCTAGGTGATTCTTCCACCCCTCGGGCTACCACCCATCAATAAACAATATGCTTTATCTTTCAATTATCTTTTGGATGATTCTTTTGGTGGTCATAATATTGGAGCTTTAGGGTTGTATATACAACATTTGACATGTAGATAATCATAAAAGGCAATATGGCAATGGAGAAAGTATGTTACATTAATAATGCAATGCGTATGAAATGAAACAACTCGTCAACATTACTTAGCAACAAGAGTTCATGTAACTTGGTATCCAAGTATGAATGTAGATTCGAAGGTGGTTATGTATGGAATCATATGAACATGTAACAAAAATGGAGACAGTTAATTGTTATGTAGTAGTTGGTAAATACCTTTATGTACCAAGAAGAAATCTATGTTTCATGCCAAATGATACGAATCAAACAACGTTACATACCTTGTTGTATGACCTTGTTACTACCTTGGAGTGGCTGTGGTTCGCATCAAATATTTAGCTACAGTATATTTATCAATAGGACTAGTATTAGCAACAACATAACACTTCCAGGTAGTCCAATATCATAAAAACGATCACCTGGACAGCAAGCTTTCAATTAATGATGCAAAGGTATTTCTTCAACCTTTTCAATTATAAATGTATTTTCTAACAACCATTCTTATGTATATGTCATGTACATCTTATTTTCAAACCCTTAACAGTCCCAAAACATCCCACAAAGAACAACACATAACAATTCTTCATAACATACAAAGAAGCGGCATAACGTTACATCCTTTCACCATACTTCGACGTCAACAATCCCTAACTTGTTTTAACTTTACCAAAATTGTATCCAATGTTTTAACACACAAAATTAGTCTTAAACTAGTCCAAAAATAGTCCTAAAATATGTGTAGGTCGTGGAACAGTATATTACAATTTTCAGCTCCCAAGTTTCTTTTAAGAGTGAAATTACGACATTGTACAACAACTCGTCTTTGTGGACCGTAAAAGTGGTATAGAAACTTAATTACATGACTAACAACCTATATCTATTTAGAACATAATCCTTACTTCATAATTCATCCAACCAATTAAGAGAAAATCCTCTTGAACAACAAGAAACGATCACAACAATACTTAGGGCACATGCTCCAGAATTTCCAGCATAACATAATAGCATATACTTCTTGTTTTTCATGAAGAAACCATACCAAATACACAACTATAATTGCTTAGGTTTTCCTTATAGATTCTGGATTCCTTTCAAGATCCTTAGAGAATTGTGTTTGCAGCTTCGTGAAGTGAATTAGAGAGAAGACAAAAGACTTTAAGAAAGCTGAAACGTTATTTCCTAGTGGAATGAATTAGTGTTGCACTTGATCCGTTCTTAAAGATTAATTTGGCAAAATTTGTCTTCCACTTTTGACCAGATAATGACACCCATTAATAGACTTTTGATTCAGCAACTTGACCCTTAAACTTGGGCCTAAATGGTTTCAAATATGATGGACCTTGGCTGCCAAATTTCCAGCTTTCTTCTTAGTTGGTTTTGGGTCCAAATGGCCAAGTGGTTTGTGGTGTACTTAGGACGTTTTTAAATTCTTATTAGACTAAAAATAAAGTCTATTTTTGATACATAAAGATGGGATAAAGTTACACCCTTAACACGGAATTTATTCATAATCGAACTTGAACCAATTTGGTGTGGAGCCCCGTCTCCATTTAGCTATCAATTTTTAAGCTAAGAAAGTAGGTGACTCACCTACTAGATTATTAAGTCATACAGTAACCTCAACTCTTTTACTTAGTTTAGGGCTGATATATCCTTAATTCAACACCAACACATATATACCCTCGACCCTCTTAAGCATTTAGACTCACATATCGTCCATTAACAAGAGATTCAAGCACTTTCAAGAATTGGCACTAATTTGACCAAACCATATCATGATTCATTTACATAGCATTAGTACATGTAAAATGTGGGGTGTTACAGGCAACCTAATTTCCTCTTAATAACAACCAAATTCAAATAATGATTTTGTTCCTAAACACCATACCCAATATACTATTCAAATCAATCATTCATACATGGCAAATTAAGGATTGTAATTAAACCAACACTTCTGAAGAATTGTGATTAACTTGAAGAAGAGGAAGGAGGTAAGTAGAAGAAAACCCTAAGTGAGCCAGAATTCTTGCCAAAAAATAGGTAAACGGTGGCCAGAGGTAGGTGGAATTTTGAGGGTGTGGGGTAGATTGGGTTATTTAGCAAATTAGGGAAAATATGGGATCAAAATATTTGACCCCTTTATTTATACTTTGACTCAGGTCAACTGAAATTACAGGGCGTAACCATACGAAACCCCAATTATGGGCCATACATGGTTCTACAACTCGTAAATCATGGTTTCGTAGAACCCTAAACACCTATCTGGGTCCACGAAACCCATTCACGACTCGTAGATTGATCTACGAATAGTAAAGTTGGCTCACGGACTGGGGTGCATAATTTTCTGCTTATTGGAATTCTCTATGAGGTGGGGTAAAGGTCATAAAGTGTCTTACAATCCATAAACCCGGTCATAGAAACCCAACTTGATGCTTTTCTCAGGCAACTTGTTGACTTAGTCCTATACCTATCACGACTCAAAATAGGGCCTAGACGTGACATGGTGAATGGGGATGCCAAAGTCTCCCCAACAAACCTCTTAACTTATCATTACGCATCATTGGTCATGGAAGCATTTAAATGACAAAATAGAGAAGAAGTAGGGGGAATGGGACAAAGGGGAAAGCTTGCATAACATCATAACCAAGAGACAAAGAGTCAAGGCTCATATCATGGATCCATAACATGTCCAACAACACCTCTACTACATAGATAAGAGCAGGGTCCAAGACAAAGCAACTTGGCTCACCCTCATAGTCAAAATAGAAAATAAATAAGAGAGTCTCAATACATAATAAGAGAAACATATACTAAGGTCCCCGAAGTGGAGGGCTCACCAACTAGCTTGAGTAGTGCCGAACTAGCCACGTTGTGGAGGAGAATGATCCTCTTAGGCTTCAATTCCTACATGGTGATATCATGTAGCTAAGATATACATTAGTACATTTGAATGTACTAAGTATGTAGGATGCAATCCAACAAGATATAAGCATCATAATAAAAATGCATAAAATAGGCAATAGGCATAATATAACAATATGGCATGTATAATCAATGCATTAGTAAAACATGCTTAAGTAACTCATACTCATACAGGATACCATATGTGTTAAAGAGATGAAGCTAAATGTCCAAATTACACACCCCTTGGTAGGTTAGTGATGATAGCACCCATCACCCTAGTGTGTGAGGTACAAACCCCTCATCAAGGTTAGTGATGATAGTACCCATCACCCTAGTATGTGAGGTACAAGCCCCTCAGCAAGGTTAGTGATGATAATACCTATAACCCGAGTGTGTGAGGTACAAACCCCTCATCAAGGTTAGTGATGATCGTACCCATCACCATAGTGTTTGAGATATTAACCCCCCAACTAGGTTAACCGGATCGGGCATGGTCTAATGCAATAATTTATATAGAATATATCATATACATAAGCTTTTTCATCATCATTACATCAATCATATGATATCTCATGCTTTGGACCTTCAATTCCTTAAAAAACCACATCAAAACATTTTATCAAATACTTAGAGGGTGTGTAATGTTAGTATAAGACCATGAAATATAGAGATGAAATCATGCAAGAAAATCCATTGTAAAACCATCAATCAACGCCTTGCAATACCCTCAAGCAATATAAATCAAAACCCCTAATTAATTCTTACATTAGATCAAGATTTATAGCTCAAAACACAACAAAAACAGTCACAATTTCATATAGCTTTAACATAGTGTGTAGTGAATTTCATAATAAGGAAGACCTATTTGTAAATCAACTTTAAATCATGCAATTTGAGTAAAACGAGATTAGGGCACAATGGATCGAAGAACCCAATAATTGAAGCCCACATACCTTAGCTTAGGAGATGATCTTGGTGAAGATTGGAGATGGAGACTTAAAGCTTGAAGGAGAACCTTGATGAAATCCTTAAGATTGGACTTGAGTTTTGGGACTTGAATTTAGGGTGAAATATGAGTCTAAGAGTTTGAGAGGATATTAAGGAATGTTATGGATGATATGAGGATAAAGCAAGGATAAATATAGGTATTTTCAAGTATAGGAACCCTTAGGCGGAAGATTTTAAAGTCTTCGACCGAAGTATTAAAAAACCGAACCAAAGTAACACTTCCGCGACGCAGATTACTCACTAGAATTTGCATTTTTGCACATATGAGTTCTATGAAAACGGGCATGAATTCTCCATTCAAACTAGGAATGAGGTGAAACTAAGTGCGATGGAAATCTAATTCAAAGAACTTTAATTTAGTAGGTTGTGGGCCATCCATTTCTTTGTGTACTCAGAGATATGCCCCTTTAAATTTGACCTCCTAAATCGCATTTTTGTGATTTTTGGATTTTGATACGGTTGCTCTAAAATTCGCATTAGACCCAATCCCTACTCATTTTTCCCTGTGAACAAGAATATGAATTTGGATTTTAGAAATAACAAATGTATCTTTAGTTATATTGAAATTACAGTTCCAAGCACTTCCGAGGCATATTTTCGGGCACTTTTTGGTGTCGTTTCAATACCTGCATGCTCTTCATAAAATACACTATTACCCTATATGCAACCAACCTGATGACAAAAATTACAATCAAGAATATAGGAAAATAAACTATCTATGAATCCTAAAACTAAAAATAACCCTATAATTATGCTATTACATCAAAAACATTAGGTTGCCTCCCAAGTAGTGCCTAATTTATTATAGTGGCACAACTTAGGCAAATTGGTTACTCAGACATTACTAATTGCCTAGACTTCATTCTTAAGCTCATCTAGATACTTCACAAACTGACGAATATCGAAGGAGTTCTTCGTCAACCAATATATACCTGAGTTGACCTACTTCTATATCCACTAGAGCTCATCCAGAGGCTAGGAATGGTCTTCCCAAGATGATTGGGATGTTAAGTCGACTTCACAATCTAGAATCACAAAGTCTATAGCGAATATGAATTTCTCAGCCATTACCACCATATTATATAATATCCCTAAAGGCTTCTTTAGTGCGATCTACCATCAACAACTGCATGCTAGTTGGAGTAGGGGCTCCTAATCCAAGCTTCTTGTAGATGAAAAGGGGCATTAGATTCATACTGGCACCTAAGTCACAAAGTGCCCTTATGAACTCTACATCTCCAATGGTACAGGGTATGGTGAAAGCACCTGGATCTTCACGCATCTGAGCTAAAGACTTTGTGGTGATAGCATTGCAATGTTGAAGCTCGTTAGAAATTTCCTGACTCATAATGCATTTTTTGGCGACCAAGTCCTTCATATACTTCACATACCCTGACATCTTTTCCATTTCCTTAATGAGAGGGATGTTGATAGAGAGCTGCTTTAGCATGGAGAGAAAGTGCTTGAACTTGCCTTTCTCCTCCCTCTTTTTGATTCTCTAAGGGAAGGGAAGAGGAGGCCTAGGGATGGGCTTAAACCTCTATGGCACATCAACTGCTTCACTCACCCCATTCTTACCATGATCATCTTTTGTATCCACATCTTTTGCTGAAACCATCTCCTCACAAACATCTTCTACATCAACTGACATAGGAGGATGAATATAGCTCTTTCCACCCCTAGTAGTAACAACCAGACACTACCCTTCATTTTTCAGATTTTGCATTGTATTGCTAGGCACTGTACTACTTTGACGTTGATTCAGTTGAGTTGATACTTGACCAAACTATTGTTTAAACTGTTTAATAGCCATAGAGTGAAACTCTATTTTCTGATTAATACTTGAAATATTTGATTTCGTGCCCCTTAGAGTCTCATCCTATGTCTCATTATTCTTCAATAGACGATCAAACACCTCCTTGATTCTAGAATTGCCTACAGCTGCATCGCGATTATGTGGTGGCAGATAAGAACCATTTCTAAAGCCTTTTATGCAACCCCAATCTGCATCTGGACCCATGTTCCTATCATAACATCCCCCTCAATTGTCCTTGTAAGCTCCATATATGCCAAAGTTTTGACCTTGGTTTCATTTACCATGGTGCCAATATTCCTGATTGGACCTTTGGGTGTTAGTATGGAAACCCCTAGTCTAATTTGCAACAATACAAACATCCTTATCATAGTAAGGCTCCTCGTACATGAGTGGACATGGAGGTTGGTAAACCACTGCATTTACTCTTTCTTGGTTTTGCTTTATCATCACATCCATTCTTGTACGAAGTTGAGCAAGCTGTTGCGTAATTTCTTCATTAATTCTACCTTGATCTGTCCCCATGCACGATTTGTCTTAACCATCCTTTCCATGCACTCTGCAATCCATTCAAATGGTTGATCTAGAAACATGCCCCCATGATAGTGTCAACCCAGGCCTGATTGTTCTCATCAAAGGCATGGTAGAAGATCTCCACCAAGGCGTCATCAATGATCTTTGTAAACCTCTCCCTAGTAGTGCTAATCGAATCACTAGGAAGTTGCTAGAAATTTTTGATTTGGTCCTTCGGTTTGAGCTTATTCGATCGAGGGATGTACCTCTCCAAAATGGCCTTCTGCAAGTCTGCCCAGCTGGTGATTGAACTCTGTGGGAGCTCAAGTAGCCATAAAGTAGCATTGCCTGTAAGAGACAATGGGAAGACACAAAGTCCCACAACATCCACAGACAGATTGTGTGTTCTCATCACACTCTTACAAACAAATGCCACATTGTGTAGATTGCTATGTGGATCCTCTGATAGTGAGCCCATAAAAAGCCCACAGTTCTACAGCATCTGAAGTAACCTACTCGAGACTATGAACTTTGTGTCCACTAGTAGTGGTGGTAACACAATAGCTACAGTCACTTCCATAGCCATGGGATTCAACCTGTATTGATTCAACACGTAAGAATTGGCGTGGAAGTCCAGAGGTTGTGGAATGTCCTCTAAAGGAGGTGGTTCTCATTTAGATTCTCATCATTATTGTTTCTATTCAGTGTTGCATTGGCCGCGTTGTTTGCGTTGTCTTAGGCCATTTTTCTTACAGTTTGATGGATCTCGGGAACAAACAGAGTTAAGGAATTTCCTTGACTCCGAGTGTTGGGCATACACTACATGTACACCCTTCAAAGAATCAAAAACAACAAACATAAGTAAAACAAAAGCGAACTAAGGATTAACAGTAGAATTACTAGTGAATTTTACGGCATATTCCCAGCAACGGTGCCAAAATCTTGATGTTGCACAAGTTACACCTCCTTTATAGAGGATAAAGTAGTCTTTGTTGTTCATGCTCCAATAGTAACGCAACCACTATCAAGTATAAACCTAATCGGAGTTTAGGGCCGAATCCACAAGGAATATGAAGTTGGCCATGTTGACTCACAAACAATTATTTCAAGCATCAACCAACTGTTTTCTCTAGAATGGGGAGGAGGTTCTCGTTCGAAATGAAAGAAAATAAAAACACTACACTACTAATGCAAAGAGACAACCAAATTGAGGGATAACTTGTGAATTGTGTTCCCCATGATTCATTAACTCAAATACACCAGATAAGATAACACTAACTATGACATTGCATGCGGGATTGTAACTTAGGTTCTTCTAACTCTCTTGTGAAAGTGAAGGTCAAATTTCACCATGACGCTTGGTCGTCAACCAGAGTGTGCCAACAAACCATTACCCATTGTCCCAGTCAACCTCTCCTTGGTCAAGTTTGGTTGACTAGATGAGAATACATCAAATGAATCTTGTCATCTACTTCCTTTTTCCTATTCGTCAGTACCTTGGTCGAGATCATGATAGTAAGCGGGGTTTTGTGTTGGCCACAACCAAACAACATTCAAAATGAAAGGAAATAGACAATACATACAAATACCCATCAAAGAAATGCACAAATCCAGGTTATTTCAAGGCAACTCCTCGTGGTACCCACAATCCCAAATTGTGGGTGATTATCCACTTATTGCTAGGGCAAAATCACTATAATGAGTACAATAAATATGGTTTAGAGATTACCCAAAAACTATGGAGAAGAAAACCACATTGATGTTGAAATCACAAGTTTAAATTAATGGAGTTACAGTACAAGTGATTTCAAATCCTCCAAAGTGGATCTTCAAATTAAAATCCTAAAAACTACCCTAAACCCTAAGAAAAATGCTTTCTAAAAATATTCAAAGTTGTAGAATCTGTAAAAGTGTCAAGTTTTTCCCTTCAAAACCTTATCATTAACTATTTATAAAAAAGACCCAAAAGTAAAATAGAAAATACAGATGGCAGCTGATATGGTTCTCATGTACGTCTTTAGGGTGACGTACGAGTCCTAATAGGGCTTTCATGGTCAGCAATTGGCATTTTGGAATTGATTACTATGATCCATCGCTATGAGTTGTGGTCTTCTCTATGAGTCATAGTGTTTTCTCGCAGTCTTTAGTAATGGTTCTTTGTCCAAATTTTTGCAACACTATTCCTGTCTAGGAGGCCCCTTTCTACGAGTCATAGTGAGACCTATGACTCGTACGTTAGCCCCCTGTAGCAAACCTTCACTTTGCAAATTTCTAATTTTGAACACTGTTTCTGGCTACGAGGGTATACTATGACTCATAGCTTGGGCTACGACTCGTAGGGTGGCTCATATGTCCTGAATTTCATCAAAATCTGCAATTTTTTCCCAAAATTATACGAACCTGTATTTTTTATATGAACAACACAAAACACATAAGAATCATAAAAAGTTGTATTAAGAATATGCAAAATCCTATGTTTTAGGCATCAAATGTGTTGTAATTTGACGGCACACCAAGACCCTCAACTTAGAATTGTTGTTTGTCCTCAAGCGACGACTTGATCTAAGTAGACAATAAGAAGTACATAACAACTACCCTAATGACATATACATCACTTAATTCCAACTTAGGTGCTCAACTCACATTTTAAAACCTGACTGAAAAGCCACTAAGAAAACTATGACATAATGATGCAGCTGACAATCCAACTATGATAAGCAAAAGAGTATCAACAATTCAGAATCATCGAACAAGTCATATGCCAATCATGTCATTCCAAATGCGCTCACGGTAAAGAAGTCCCTCCATTTCACTTAAAAAGCAATCAAAGATCAGGGATTGTGCAAGCATCCTCATTCTCCAAAATATGATTCATGCATGATAACCAACACTATAGACTTGCCCATACACTCATACTTCAGATTGTTGACTAGTTGGATTAGGATCACTCAAGAGTTTATAGGATTTTCACGTAGACTCATGGGGCTTTGTTATGGTACTTTGGGCAATTAGTGACTAAAAGCCATCCATGAACCACGTTTTTCAACACTTTTACCTTGACAACTCAGCCATTTTCATTTTTACCTCCCTCATTCGTCATTTTTAAGTTTCTCTAGGTGCTTTCTTTTTCCTTTTTCAATTGTGCCTCATTTTGCTATTCTTTCCATTTCAAGGAACCTTTTCTTCCTTTTTCTCTCACCCGACATATGATTTTCTCTTCTTTCTTTCTTTCCCTACTAATCACCTCATTTTTGTTACTTTACCACAATGTAGGCCATCCTCTACTTAGGCTTTTAGCCTGAGGTGAAGTACACTACGTCTATTCCCTAAACCAGGGCCACCTTTGGTAGCCACCCTCAACTTAGGCTTTTTTCCTCAATCAAGGTTTATATGTTTAAGGATAGACCAAAGACAATATCAAGGCATTTCACTAATCAAGGTTAGTCTAGTCAACTATCAAGAGAGAAAAGGGACATGTAAGGTTCAAACAATTGGAATAAGGGGTAAACTATTACATTCGGTAGATCATATTGGAAAAAGTGGACTCACATAAAGGACAATGGCCTAAGATCCTTTCCTAATCAACCAAAATATCCTATCCAATCTCGGAGTAACAAGGCATGTTCTGAATCAGAATACAATGCATGAATATGACAAAAAATTACTCACACACTCATGGCATAGCATATACATTCAATCATAGACTCACAGGTCATGCTTCAAGCATCAACTTGCCTTTGCTTCATGAGATGAAACATTGCCAAACCAATCATATGCAAGATTACAATAGTAACAAACAATCCCAAAATTTTGAGAGTACAAATTTTTCAAAACATTCATAAAACCATTCAAGATTATATACATGCCAAAAGTAATAATCGCTATATATCTACAAATTATCTTCAACAGCTAAACATGCCGATTAAAAAGAAAGTAAACTCATCCATAAGGAAAAAGAAACAAGGCAAGAAAAACATGGGATCAAAAATAGGATAGTTATGGACTAAAAGCTACTCATACTTCACCTTAGTCCATAACTTCCCACACCCTACCAAAAAGTTGATACGTTATCCTCAAGTGTGTGTGTGCGCATATATATATATATATATACACACACACACACACACACACAATATTAATACAAATCATCCAAAATAAAAAAAATCATCCAAAAGTATCTAAAACATAATAAAAACATAGTGTCTAATTAGGAACAAATTATGAAGAGATAAGAAGCATGGGTGTCAAAAGTAGCAAACATATGGTTCTCATGCACTGGCATCCATCTGGTCTTGGAGCTCTCTTGTAACACCCCATGTCTTACAATACTAGTACTATACAAATGAAACATGAAATGATTTGTCCAAATTAGCGCCAATTTTTAAAAGTGCTTGAATCTCCATTAAAGGGCGATATGTATGTCTAACGCTGAAGAGGGTTGACCGTAAATAAGTTTTAATTCGAATTGAGGAGATCAAGGCCTTAAACTGTTTTAATTCAAATTGAGGCGATCAAGGCCTTAAACAAAGTGAGAGAATTGAGGTGCTTGTAGGAATTAGTAAGCTAGAAGGTGAGTCACCTACTTTCTCAGCTTAAATTGCTAGCTAAACGGAGATGAGGCCCGACATCAAACTTATCCAAGTCTAATTATGAATAAAGTCCATGTTAAGAGTGTAACTTTAGCCCTTGTTTTAGAATAATAAATGGACTTTATTTTTAGTCCAAGAAGCATATGAAAAGGTCCTAAGTACATCACAACCCACTCAACCACTTGGGCCCGAACAAAGTGAAGAGAAATTTGGAAAATGGGCAGCCAAGGCCCATCAACTTTGAGACCCAAATAGGCCCAAGTGAAAGGGACAATCTACTGTATCACTACCTTAATAATATAAGTCTTAAACCACACAAGAAATTCGGCCAAAATTTCATTTAAAAAGGCCTACAAATAGTACCTTTAAGTCATTCTAAGACTTGGAAAATTTCATCTTTCACAAACTTTCTCTCTACACTTTCTTAACCTAGCAAAGCAGCCATAAGAGGATTTTTAAGGTTCTTGTAGAAGCCCTATACCTTGAAGGTAGTGGTAAGTAAGTTTACCTATGTGTTTAATATAGTTTTATTATGAAAAACAAGAGACTATGTTAGTTATGTTTGTGCTAAAATTTTGGACAGCATGTGTCATACGAGTTGTTGTAAGCTTTTCTTATTGTTCAAGAGGATTTTCTCTTCTTAGGTGGATGAATCATGAAGTATGATTTATGTTATTAACAAGGTTTAGTTTGTTAGTTATGCAACTTAGCTACTGCACCACTTTTACAATCCACAAAAGTGAGTCCTTATAGGATATCGCAATTGTGCTCTTAATACGAACTTATGGGCTATTGGATGGAAGGCTATTGGATCACGTCCTTCATTACTTCTTTGGTACTGTTCTAAGACTATTTTAGGACAAGTTATATGTACATATGTGTTGACACCCAATTTTGTCCGGCCCTTTTCATGAATTTGTGTCAAATTAGTCATCGGACTTTATTTTTATTTTTAGTAATTTTGAACTATTATTTTCTTAAAAAAAATTAATTAATTAAATATAGCGCGTGGGGGCCACACACCCCCAAATCCTTTTCTTTCCATTCTTTCTTCTCTGCAAAGCCAAAAACCAGAAAGCCAAAAAAAACCAAGGCCAAAAACCAGAAAGCCAAAAACCAAAGCAAAAACCAGAGAACCGGTAAAAGCCAACAACACCCAGAAAATTCGACGCCAATAACCCCGTCAAATCCGGCAAACACGTCTCAATCAAAAGCTTTCAATCCGTTGGAGATTCGGGATCAAATCTCGGAGATTTTCTTATTGATTTTGAATTTTGAATTCAAATGGATCCCCGAATCCCATCCTCTCTTGTCGAGTCGACCGTTGCGCTAATGTTTCATCCATATATAACCCATCATCTTCTTTAGTTATGGGGGGAGGATTTCTGAAAAATTAAAAAAGAAATCCTGGCAGCGAGTGAGGGATGGAATCGAAATCGTGGGAATTGGGGGATTAAGAAGAAATTCAAGAGTTTCTAGCAACGACTCATCCATAGGAATTCAAAAAGCAAAACAAATTCTAAATCAAAAACTCGAAAGCTAGAAACCCGAACAGTTCTAAATCAGTGCTCGAGAAATCGAATCGCAGTGGTATAAGGGTCGTCGCCAAGCTCGTCGTCTCAGTTCGCTGCCCCCAAAAAGGTAATACTCTATCCTCTTACTCATGTCGAATTTCAGAGATTGTGGTTGAAGTCATTGAAAGCATCGCGAAGTTATTTTTGTGTATTAGTCAATTTCTATCTTAAATGCCTTGTTTGAATCAGACAATTTTGTTAGTTGCCGTCAGTATCCTGTCTCGTTTAGTTTATGGGTTGGAAAATTCTGTCGCAATGAGTTAATGTTGCGGTGATGTTGTTGATTGCTGTTAAGATGGTTCGTATTCACTGTATTGTTTGTGTATTCTGCTGTTCCAGTTAAGCCTTAAGCTTCTTCTTTGATGTGTTTTGGATTGTTCGCTAAAACTGGCCTCAAAGTTAATTGTTGTAAGGATTCACTTCAGTACCTATCGTTGTCTTAGACTACTGTGCAGATTGTTCTGTTTTCGAGCTTGAAAATGACATGCTATAGCTCACTTCTGAACTGTCGATTGCATATCTTT
>JAOTQR010031616.1:0-16116 GCA_025774065.1 Solanum ossicruentum | reverse complement strand
ATGCAAAACGGTTAGATATAAGTTGGTTCTCCCGAGCCTTATCGGCAACGGGTGCCAGTCCGCCCTAACCAGACTTTAGGGCGTGACAATTTTATTCCATGATTTCATTCTTGAATTGCATGGTTTTACACTAGCTTTACACACCCACCAAGTGTTTAATAAACTGTTCGATTTAGGGTTCTTGAGCGATTGATGTTATATTGCATGACCTATGACCTGTATGACTTTAGGGTGATGAAAGGATGGTGTAAATGTGTTGATTTCATGAAAAGTATCTATAGTGTTGGAAGTTGACCAATTGCCTCATTCGGGAGGTAGTAGACCCGAACTACCATGTTTGGAGGTATGGACCTTAATTGCCTCACTTGAGAGGTAATAGGTCCATGCAATCATGATGGGGGGTTTGTATCTCAATTTCATTGCTCAGGAAATAGTAGGCCCGTGCAACCATGTTGGAGGGTTTGTACCTCAATTGCCTCGCTAGGGAGGTAGTAGACCCATGCAACCATGCTGAGGGGTTTGTACCTTGATTGCCTCACCTAGGAGGTGATAGTCCTTGGTTACTATTGATTGTCTCTTCCTACACATGTAATGCATCTTATGTAAGCACGATTTACCATAAGCATCATTCATGTATGTCATACTGCTATGTGGTCATTTATTGCCTAAATATGGATTTCGAATATGTTGCCTATCTCTTGTTGCACAGCATCCTACATACTTAGTACATTCAAATGTACTAACGAATACTCTATTCCTACATGATGTCACCATGTAGGAAACGGTGCACCTCTTGATCATACTCCTCCTTTATGTGGCTAGAACGATTGTCTCTCAAGCTTGTTGGTGAGTCCTCCACATTTGGGGATGTTGCTTATGATCTCTTTCTTTGTACTAAGACTTTCTTACCTTTATTCATGTATTGACTATGAGGGTGAGCCCGGTTGTTTATCGTGGCCCCCACTCTTATCGATTTAGTAGAAGTGTTGTTGGACATGTTATGTATCTATGCTATAAGCGTTGACTCTCTCGTTTCTTGATGCTATGAAATGGAAGTTTACCCTTAGCCCTAACTCCCTTGCTTATGCTTATTTATTATTGTCATTTTAATTTCTTACGCGACCAATGATGTGTGATGATATGCTATGAGGCTTGTCTCGGGTTCCTTTGGCATCCCCATTCACCGATCACGTCTAGGCCCTAGGTCCGAGGCATGACATAAAGAGATGGCTAGGGAGATCCATCGGTTGGCTATATTGGGGGCTAGGTTGGAGAAGGTTGATAATGGTAGCATTGTGGTTATTGATGGTTCAAAATTTTCCTTGGTTGATGAGGTAAAAACAAATTAAGGTCTTGATCCCTCCTTATTACAATTGAAGGCCTTGGTGAAAGAGCGCAAGGTGGAGGTATTCTCCCAAGGGGGAGATGGTGCTCTTAGGTACCAAGGTCGGTTGTGTGTGTCTAATGTTGAGGGCTTGAGAGAGAAGATTCTTGAGAGGCTCATAATTCTTCCTATTCTATTCACCCAGTTCTACTGAGATGTATATAGATTTGAGGGATGTAATTTGGTGGGGAGGTATGACAAAAGACATTGCCAAATTTTAATTCAGTTGTCATAGTTTCCAACAAGTGAAACCCGAACACCAAAGGTCGGGTGGACTAACCCAAGATATAGACATTCCTACTTGGAAGTGGGAGAAAATTAATATGGATTTTGTGGTTGGGTTTCCTAAGACTAGGAAGGATTTTGATTCTATTTGGGTTGTGCTTGATAGGATGACAAAGTTGACTCATTTTCTACCAGTTAAGACTACTTATGAAGCCGAAGAATATGCTAAATTGTACATTCATGAGTTGCTGAGATTGCATGGGGTACCCTTGTCTATCATATCAGATCATGGTGCTCAATTTTTGGAGGTCCTTCCAAAGGGGTCTTGGTACCAAAGTAAAGTTTAGTACGACATTTCACCCTCCAACGGATGGCCAAGCCAAAAGAACTATCCAAACACTTAAGGATATGCTAAGGGCTTGTATTTTGGAGTTTAAGGGTAGTTGGGATGATCATCTTCCATTGATTGAGTTTGTAATGACCCCAATAAGTGCCTGAAAATGTGCCTTGGAAGTGCCCGGAATCATAATTTCCATACATCTAAAAATCTGTGCACAATATCAAAACTTCGACTTCATATTCTTGTTCAGGGGGTCAAATTGAGTGGAAAATGAGTCTAATCCCTATGTAAGAGCAATCGATTAGCAATTTGATTTTTCAAGAATGCAATTTCTAGTGAGGTAAGAATGCCCCTTACGCGACGCGGTTGGGGCGCGCAGATGAAGAAAACCTGATTTTGTGACAAGGCCGCGATGTGGACCTGTGTATTTTTTGCCCAATTAAATTTTGTGTGGTCTAAGACTTTTGGGTCTTGGGCCTAAGTGTTCCCAAACGTGAAATTACCTATACTTAGCCATTTTGCACCCTTATAGTATTCTAAACATTCTCTAATACTCATTCAAACACTTAGCCAATATTTCATCTCCTAAATTTAAGTCACAAAATCCTCTCCGAATCAGAAGGAATTCAACCAAGTTTCAAGTCTCCATCTCCAACCTTCATCAAGTTCATCTCCAAAGCTAAGGTATGTGGGTTTCTTTTATGGGTTTCTTTCACCCATGATGACAAGTTTCCTTTTGTCCCTAAATTGCATGATTCAAAGTTGATTTACAAATGGGTGTTATTTATTATGAAAAATCACTGCACACCTTGTTGGGTCTATGAAACTGTGACTGTTTTATTATGTTTTGGCCTATGAATCTAATATCTAATGTGAGATTTGATGAAGGTTTTGATGTATATTGCTTGAGGCTGTTACCAAGCATTTATTAATGATTTTACATTACATTTTATAGTATGATAAAACTCTTGAATTGTATGGTTTTACACTAGTACTACCCACTCTCTAAGTACTTGATAAAATGTCCGGTTATGGTTCTTGAGGAATTGAAGGTCCAATGCATAAGTCTTATGAGATGAATCACTATATGATGATGAAATTTTGATACAATGATGATGAAATGAATGTATATGGTATTCTCTATATAGTGTTGGAAATTGACTATGTCCTACTCGGGGGTTGCGTGCCGAGTAACCATGTCAAGGGGTTCGTACCTTGAAAATCATTTCGGGGAATTTCTACCTTGATAACCATATTGGAAGGTTTTTACCTCGGTCACCATGAGTGGTAGGGTGTGATGATCCACCAACCATGTCAGGGATTTGTACCTTGGCAACCATGTTGGGGGGTTTGTACTCCAGTCACAACAGGTGGTAGGGTGCGATGATCCACCAACCAAGAAGGGGTTTGTACCTCAATTACCATGGGTGGTAGGGTGCAATGATCCACCAATATGATAGTGGTCTCTTCTTACATGGTTATTATGTTCTATGTAAGCATGTTTCACATAAGCATTACTCATACATGCCATCTTGCTATTATGCTACCTATTGAGAATTATTATACATTTTGCCTATGATGCCTATCTATTATTGCATTGCATCCTACATACTTAGTACATTCAAATGTACTAATACATACTCTTTGCCTACATAATGTCACCATGTAGGAACCGGTGTACTGCTTGATCATCCTCCTCCTCCACGTGACTAGTACGATTGTCTCTCAAGCTAGTTGGTGAGTCCTCCATTTTGGGGACGTTACTTATGATCTCTGTGTAGGTATTAAGACTATATTCCTTTTATTTATGTATTGATTATGATGGTCAGCCCGGTTGTTTGTCGTGACCCCCGCTCTTATCTATGTAACAGATGTGTTGTTGGACATGTTATGCATCTATGTTATGAATCTTGAATCTCTTATTTCTTGATGTTATTATATGAAAGTTTACCCTTAGCCCCAATTCCCTTGTTTATGCTTGTCTCTTATTGTCATTTTAATTGCTTCTGTGACTAAGAATGTGTAATGATATGTTATGAGGCTTGTTTGGGGTTCTTCGGGTTCCCGATTCGCCTGTCACGTCTAGGCCCTAGGCTTGGGTCGTGATAGAATTTGCTTATAACAATAGCTATCATTCTAGCATTGATATGGCTCCTTTTGAGGCCCTCTATGGTAGGCGTTATACCGTTGGGTGGTTTGCAATAGGAGAAGTGGCATTGATGGGTCTGGATTTGGTTATGGAGGCTATGGAGAAGGTAAGGTTGATTAGAGAAAGGTTGAAAATAGCCCAAAGTCTTCAAAAGCCCTATGCCAATGTGAGGAGAAGGGAGCTTGAATTTAAAGTTGGTGATTGGGTCTATTTGAAGGTTCCACCCATGAAGGGTGTGGTTTGTTTTAGTAAAAAGGGTAAATTAACTCCAAGATTTGTGAGGCCTTATAGGGTGTTGATGAGGATTGGCAACATTTCCTATGAGTTGGAGTTTCCTAGTGAAATGGACTTGGTTCATCCGGTGTTTCATATATCCATGTTGAGGAAAATTGTGGGTAATCCGAATGCTATTGTCCCATTGGATATTGTGGGTATTGTTGAAGATAACTTGACTAAATGAAGTAGTTCCAGTAGAGATCTAGGATTACAAGTGAAGAGGTTGAGGAACAAGAATGTTTCTTCCGTTAAAGTCCTTTGGAGAAATCAATAAGTCTAAAGTGCTACATGGGAGGCCGAAGCAGACATGCAAAAGTGATATCCTTATCTCTTTCATTCTACTCAAGCCTGAGGTACTAACTCTAAGAGTCCTATGTGATTTCCAAGTTTTATGTTTCATCCCCATGTCATTTACATGCATTCATGTCTGCATTAACAAAGTTCATGGTGATTTTAACACTTATATTGAGATTTTTGAAAATGATGTTTAAGTATATTCTTGCATTCTATGTTGGGGCTGATTTCTTCATGATTACTCTTTTTATATACGTTTCTTTGACATTTGGGGACTAATATTTTGAAGGGGGAGATATTGAAACGACCCCAAGAAGTGTTCGAAAATGTGCCTCAAAAGTGCTCAGAATCGTCTCAAAATCTATGCATAATATCAAAAATCCAACTTCATATTCTTGATTGGAGGGAAAATTTGAATGAGTCTAACCCTGATCTTAGAGCAACCGTATCAAATTTTCAATTTCCCAAAATTTCGATCTCCAAAATCAATTTGCGACAGACCATAATGCGCAGCCGTCACAAACCTGTGTAAAAATGTCCTTCGTATTGGGTCCCGCATCATGGACCAGATGCAGTCCTATGTTATTTTGCTGCCACTTTTTCCAGTTCTGTCCAAGGCTTTTGGGTCTTGGGCGTAAGCCTTTCCATGCATAAAAGTACCTATATTTAGCTATATTTCACCTTCATGTCATACAATACATTTCCCAATACTCTCCCAGACACTTCAATAAATATTTCTCCTCACATTTCAAGTCCCAAACTCAACAAGATCTTAAGGATTTCACTCAAGTTTCAAGTCTTCGTTTTCAATCTTCATAAAAAATTCTCCAAAAGTCAAGGTATGTGGGTTTCAACCATTAGGTCCTCTCACCCATGGTGCACAAGATTCCTTTTTACCTAAATCTCTTGTTTCTAAGTTGATTTACTTATAGGTCTCATTTACTATGAATTTGACTATGAACTATGTTGGGATTTTATAAAAGTGTGACTGTTTTAGTATGTCTTGAGCTAGGAATCTTGTATCTATATTGAGATTTGATGAAGGGTTTTGATGTATATTGCATGATGGTATTACCAAGTATTTGTGGGTGGTTTTACATTGGATTTTCTTACATGATTTCACTCTTGAATTGCATGATTTTACACTAGCATTACATACACACCAAATACTTGATTAAATGTCCGGTTTAGGGTTCTTAAGCCATTGATATTCTATTGCATGACCTATGACTTGTACGACTTTACGATGATAAAAGGATGGTATAAATGTGTTGATTCCATGAAAAGTATATATAGTGTTGGAAGTTGATCAATTGCCTCGTTCGGGAGGTAGTAGGCCCGAACTACCATGTTGGGTATGTACCTCAATTGTATTGCTCGGGATGTAGTAGGCCCGTTCAACTATGTTGGGGAGTTTGTACCTCAATTGCCTCGCTCGGGAGGTAGTATGCCTGTGCAACCATGTTGGTGGCTTGTACCTTAATTGGCTCGCTCAGGAGGTAGTAGGCCCGTACAACCATATTTAGGGGTTTATACCTCAATCGCCTCGCCAAAGAGGTGGTAGGCCTTGGTTACAATTGATGGTTTGTTCCTACACATGTAATATGTCCTATGTAAGCATGAATTACCACAAGCATCATCATGTATGCCATATTTCTATATGCTCATGTATTGCCTAAATATGCATTTCGAATATGTTTTCTATCTCATGTTGCATTGCATCCTACATACTTACTATATTCAAACATACTAAGTATACGCTATTCCTACATAATGTCACCATGTTGGGACCGAAGCCCCGCTTGATCATACTTCCCCTCCACGTGGCTAGTACGATTTCTCTTCAAATTAAGATGGTGAGTCCTCAACTTCGGGATAATCTCTTTGATCTTATGTTATGTATAAAGACTCTCTTTCCTTTTTATTATATGCTTGACCATGAGGGTGAGCCCGGTTGCTTGTCTTGGCCTCCGCTAAGTTCTATGTTAGAGGTGTTGTTGGACAAGTTATATAATTATGTTAAGAGCCTTGACTCTCTTTGATTCTATGATGTTTTATGATATGAAGGATGCCCCTTAGCCCTATGTACCCTTATTTCTGCTATTTTACTGTTATTCTATTGCTTCCACGATCAAGGATGTGTAATGATATGTTAAGAGGCATACCTGGGGTTCCTTCGGGTTCCTATGCATTGTGTCACGTCTAGGGCCTAGGCTTGGGTCATGACAGATTGCTAGAATGATCCGTTTTCTATTATTTATTTTGGAACCTCAACCTCTTGATGTTGCTTGGGATATACTTTCTATTGTTTTTGCTTGGATAGTTATTTATGCCACCATTATGTGTCCGGTTGTGAGAGCCTCATAAAACAAGAGATCAGAGATTGCCCGTCAGCATTTCAATTGATTTAACTATGCATTCACATTGTTGGCTGCCAAACATTAATCAATTAAAGGAAGAAAAGCAATACACCCATTCGCCAATTAAAACAAGACAAATGTCATCACTGACTTTGATGATGAAGCCTTGCATACTCTTTGTTTGGTGTTAAAGGACGTCAAAAAGGGTTATTAGGAAAATAATATTGTTGAAAGTGGCTCTACATTAATTGCAGTAGTCGGAATCAAAGATCCAACTCTTCTAGGTGTTAAAGAGGTAGTTAAATTTTTTTTGGCTGCTGGAATTGCTAAAGACTATGGTATACTAACTGATCATGGTTTTGCCATTAAAGGCCTACAATTCTATAGCAAAAGTCTGGATGAAATGAGGTAGATAATTCCTACAGTTAAGGTGTAATGTGTATATTTGATTGCTCTATATCATCTTTATAAATCCTCGTGACTTCATTACATTTTGCGGAAAAATGTTTACATGCATATTACGACTCGAGCATCCCCTACTTACAAGCATGTGCTGCCAAAGAATTTGAAAGGCATGTTTAAAGAAGTTGTTGCAGTTACTGGTGATGTCACAAATGATGCCCCTGTATTGCATGAGTCAGATATTGGACTTGCTATGGGTATAGAGGAACAGAAGCTTGTAAATTTGGTCCAGCTCTGAGTTGATATGGACACATAAATCATTTATTTCTTGTAAGCTCAAATTGTTATTTTTTGGTCTTTTCAATTGCGATCTATGGTCAAAATTCGCTTACTAATTACAGTCTTCATTATAGTTTATATCAAATATTTGGGATATATCGTCGGCACTTCAAGTTACCTCCGTGAATATTTCTTTTCTTCTTTTCAATATGATATGTTTAATATCTCAAACATTTAATGTATTAGTCAGAAGACATCGACTTGCAACATATAAGTAAAACTCAGATGATAGATGTCCCCAAAGAAGAAGAAGTTACTCAACTCCAATGGTCACAAAGTATAGCTTGCCCAACATTGTACATGCCGATCCATTTTATTAACATTTGTAATTTCTTCTCCATAGAATATAGGATGCCATACAAGGTTAACCGTGATAAATAACTAACCTAGAGATAATCATAATTTTCCTTGGAAGTGTCCAAAATCATAATTTTCATATATCTCAAATTTCGTATGTGATATCAAAAATACAACTTCGTATTATTGATCAAGGGGCAAAATTGAGTGGAGAATGGGACTAATCCCCAATTTTAGAGCAACCATATCAAAATTTTGTTTTCAAAAATTTTTGAAAAAACAGAATGAGTTTGTGCCCCTGGCGCGATGCTATCAGGGCGCGGACTAGTGTTACTTATTTTTTTGTCAGTTTTGTTATTCGGTCCAAGGCCTTTGGGTCTTTGGCCTAAGTCTTCTCATCCGTAAAAATACCTATACTTAGCTATATTTTACCTTCATATCATACAAGATGTTCTCAAATACTCTCTCAAACACTTAGATAAATTTTTCACCCAAAATTCAAGTGCCAAAACTCATTTCAAATCTTACAGATTTCAATCAAGCTTTAAGTCTCTATTTCCAACCTTCATCAAGGAATTTTCCAAAGTCAAGGTATGTGGGTTTCAACCATTAGGTTCTTTCACCCATGGTGTCCAAGCTTCCTTTTTATCTAAAGTACATGTTTCTAAGTTGATTTTACTTATGGTTCTTCTATCATGAATTTGACCATGAACTATGTTGGAGTTTTGTAAAAGTGTGACTGTCTATGCACGTTTTGAGCTATGAATCTAAGATCTATGATGAGTTTTGATGAGGGGTTTAAGTGTATCTTGCAAGGTAGTATTACCAAGTGTTTTCTTGGTTGATTTACTTGAAGAATTCTTGCATGACTTCACTCATTAATTGCATGATTTTACACTAGCACTACACACCCACCAAGTGTTCGATAAAATGTCATGACTTGTATGACTTTATGATGATGAAAGGATTGTATATATGTGTTGATTTCATGAAAGGTATCTATAGTGTTGCAAGTTCACCACACGTAGTTGAGGGGGTGCTAGGCCTCAATCACCATGAATGGCGGGGTGTGACCACCATCAACCAATTGAGGGGTTGACACCTCAATCACCATGGATGGCGGGGTGAGACCACTATCAACCAATTAAGGGGTTGATACCTCAATCACCGTGGATGGCGAGGTGAGGCCACCATCAACCATTTGAGGGATTAGTTAAGGGGCTGCTAGGCCTCAATCACCATTTATGGTGGGGTGAGACCACTACAACCAATTAAGGGGTTGATACCTCAATCACAATTGATGGCGAGGTGAGACCACCATCAGCCAATTGAGGGATTAGTTGAGGGGGTGCTAGGCCTCAATCACCATGGATGGCGGGGTGAGACCACCATCAACCAATTAAGGGGTTGATACCTCAATCACCATGCATGGCGGGGTGAGACCACCATCAACAAATTGAGGGGTTGATACCTCAATCACCATGGATGGTAGGGTGAGACCACCATCAACCAATTGAGGAGTTTATACCTCAATCACCATGGATGGCGGGATGAGACCACCATCAACCAATTGAGGGGTTGATACCTCAATCACCATGGATGGTAGGGTGAGACCACTATCAACTTATTGAGTGGTTGATACCTCAATCATTATGGATGGTAGGGTGTGAACACCATCATAATATCAGTCTCTTACTACATACGCAATATGTTTTATGTAAGCATGTTTTACTTCAAGCATCGCTCATGCATGCCATATTGCTATATGCTAATTATTGTCTAATTATGCACTTCGATTATGTTGCCAATCTCTTGTTGCATTGCATTCTATATTCATAGTACATTCAAATGTATTAATGCATACTCTATGTCAACATGATGATACCATGTAGGAATTGGAGCTCATCAGGATCATCCTCATCCTCCCTGTGGCTAGCACTATCTCCTCAAAGCAAGTTGGTGAGTCCTCAACTTCGCCTGGTTGCTTCTCTTGGCCTTCGCTAAGTTTTATGTTAAGAGGTGTTGTTTGACAAGTTATGTAATGATGTGATGAGCTTTGACTCTCTTGATTCTTTGATGTTTATGATTTGAAAGATGTCCTTTAGCCCATATTTCCCTTTTTTCTATCTACTTGTCATTATTTTATTTCTTTCGCGACTAAGGATCTGTAATGATAAGTTAAGAGGATTGATTGAGGTCCCTTCGGGTTCCCCATTCACCATGTCATGTCTAGGCCCTAGGCTTGAGTCGTGACAAACTTGGTATCAGAGCACTAGGTTATTGATGGTCTTCGGTATCCAACACACCATGTTGATTTGAGTCTTATTCATGGTTGTGTTGTGCACCACAACTATGAGTAAGAGGGTATGAGACATTTTAGGAAATATTTTCCTTCTTATTACTCTATGTCGTGCTATAGAAGTTAAGGTAAGGTTTCTCCCTAATGATTGTTCTTTGCTATACTAGATCATGCCTAAAACAAGAGAAAGAAGAGTCTGCACACCCGAGGAACAATCGGCTCATGGAGAGCTCTTTGATTCTATCACCTTGATAGCTCAAGTTGTGGCTAATCAAGTCAACCCCTCATGCTCTTACTCTGGCATCTCGGGTGAGGGACTTTATGAGGATGAACCTACCAGAGTTCTATTGGCTAAAGTGGATGAGGACCCTCAGGAACTTGTTGATGAGGTATACAAAGTATTGTCTATCATGGGTGTGAGGTCGGAAGAGACAGTGGAATTGGCGGCTTACCAACTCAAGGGGGTGGCCCAAATATGGTATACTCAATAGAAAGAGAAGAAGGGGAACAACAATGTGATTCTATAGGAGGAGTTTAAGGAGGATTTCCTCAACTAGTTCTTTCCTCTTGAGCTTAGGAAAGCCAAATTGATGGAGTTCATAAATTTGAAGCAATGGTTTATGAGTGTGAGGGAGTATGCCCTCAAGTTCAACCAACTCTCTAAATATGCTCTGCACTTGGTTATCGACTCGAGGTATAGGATGAATAAGTTTGTGATGGGTGTATCTGATTTAGTGAGTGAAGAATGTCGTACCACCATGTTGATTAGTGACATGGATTTTTCCCTCTTAATGACTTATGCCAAATAATTAGAGGGGAGAAGTTGAGAAAGAGGAGGAGTAATGAAGCTAAAAGGGCCCACTTTCATGGTAAGTTCCAAGGTCCCAAGGGTGAGGATTTTACTAAGGTCAAGGGCCTTCTCATTTTCCTAGTGGGAGATTTGCTAATGACTACCCAAGGCCCCAAGGAGGTGGTGGTGTAGTGCCTAGACCTATGTGCACAAGATGAAACAGAGGCCATGATGATCCATGATTGAGGGATACTAATGCTTGCTATAGTTGTGGGGAAGTGGGTCACAAGAAGGTCGATTATAATCGGAATCAAAACAATGGCAAAGACGTTCATCCATAAGAGGGGGTGCTAATATGGCTCCTTTGGGGGGAGGAGGTCCACAAAGTGGTTCCCTAAGGCACAATCGGTTCTATGAACTTCAAAGGAGACAAGGGGTTGATGAGGTTCATGATGTCGTCGCTGGTATGTTAAAAGTCTTTGATTTTGATGTGTATGCATTGATAGACCCGGGTGCTACTCTTTCTTTTGTTACTCCTTTTATTGCCAAAAAGTTTCATGTTGAGCCGGAATTGTTGTTTGAGTCTTATGAGGTGCCTACCTCTATTAGTGCATCTATTGCTGGTAAAAAGGTCTATAGAAATTGTCCCATTTGCATCTTGCATAAAACATTGCCTTGTGATCTTGTTGAGTTGGATATGGTGGATTTTGATGTCATTCTTGGGATGGATTCGTTGAACCCATATTATGCTTCTATTGATTGTAGAACTCGTATGGTCAAATACCAATTTCCAAATGAGCCATCCTTGAGTGGGGAAGTCATGATGTGGTGGTCAAGGTTAGGTTTATCTCTTGCATTAAAGCCCAAAAGTGGATCTCAAAGGGGTGTCTCTATTAGCTTATGAGGGTTAGGGATGTGGAGTCCAAGGTCCTACCTACAGAGTCAGTTTCAATGTTTAGTGAGTTCCTTGATGTCTTCCCAAATGACCTTCTCGGTATTCCTCTGGAAAGGAAAATAGACTTTGGTATTAACTTGCTTCCCGATACTCAACCCATTTATACTCCCCCTTACCAGTTGAATTAAAGGAGTTAAAGGAGCAATTTAGTGACTTGTTGGAGAAAGATTTTATTAGGCCTATCCAATCACCTTGGGGTGCACTGGTGTTATTTGTTAAGAAGAAAGATGGGTACCTAAGAATGTGCATTGACAACCGACAACTTACTAGGGTTTCCATAAAGAATAAGTACCCTCTATCAAGGATTGATGATTTGTTTGACCAACTTCAAGGGGCAACTCACTTCTCTAAGATTGAACTTCAGTCGAGGTATCATCAAGTGAAGGTGAGAGAGTGTGACATTCACAAGATGGCCTTCCGGACTAGGTATAGGCATTATGAATTTGTGGTTTTGTCTTTTGGGTTGACCAATGCACCGGCTACCTTCATGGATATTCTGAATAGGGTCTTTAAACCCTACCTTAATTTGTTTGTGCTAGTCTTAATTGATGATATTTTGATCTATTCCCATAGTGCGGAGGAGCATGTGGGTCATTTGAGGGTGGTACTACAAATGTTGATGGAACCAAAGTTTTATGACAACTATGAAAAATGTGAATTTTGATTAAAAGAGTTGCCTTTCTAGATCATCAGGTGTCAGAGGATGATGTTAAGGTGGATCCCAAAAAGATAGATGTGATTATAAATTGGCCTAGTCCTTTGATCCCGTCAGACATAGGAGTTTCTTGGGCCTAGTGGGTTACTACCGGAGGTTTGTGAATAGGTTCTCTTTTATTGCTTCTCCCATGACTAAGTTGACTCAAAAGAAGGCTAAGTTTTTGTGGACTAATGAGTGTGAAAAGAGTTTCCAAACCTTAAAGGAAAAGCTTGTGTCCGCTCCAATCTTATCTCTACCGGAAGGGTTGGAATGGTTTGTTGGGTATTGTGATGCCTCCCGAATTGGTTTGGGTTGTATTTTGATGCAAAATGATAAGTTGATAGCTTATGCCTCTAGGCAACTTAAGGTGCATGAAAATAATTATCCTACTCATGATCTTGAATTGGCCGCTGTGATATTTGCTTTTAAAATTTGGAGTTGTTATTTGTATAGAGTTCATGTTGATGTGTTTACCGATCATAAGAGTCTCCAATATGTTTTTACTCAAAAAGATCTCAACTTGAGGTAACTAAGGTGCTTAGAGCTTCTTAAGGATTATAACTGTAACACCCCAAATTTTTTTAAGCTAAGACTGAGTCATTCTTCATAAGATATAGCATTTTAGTTAAAGATTCTTAATTAAGTATAAGTGATAAAGTCAAATTCTTAATGTGGAAATAGAATTGGAGAAAATCTAAGGTCACACGAACCCTTTAGTATGAAGTTAAACTAAAAACTTTCTTAGTATTTGAGTTCTAACGTAAGATTTTATAAAAGGTTGGTGGACCAATGACTTGTAAGTTGTATATACATGCTAGTATCAATTCCTAAGTATTTAAAGTATATTAGGTGTGATTTAGAGTCATAAGGGATCTTTTACATCAAGCCAAGTTCAAAGAATTTCTAGCAACTACGTTTTCGTATGAGTCGATAGAAGGGTCAATTAAAATAATCATATCTTCTAAAGTATAATGTGTTAGATGACCCATAATATATCAAATCAAATATATCCGAGTTGGCTTTCCAACACATCTAAATTTGCTTTAATCGAAGTTCGGAGTAGAAAGTTATGACCATATTAGTAGAGTGGTGCAGAGCTATCTGAAAGTCCATGCCTGGAGCACTTCGCGGACCCTCACTGGATGAGTTAATGACGATTTTTTTCTTTATAGTTTGAGAATATTTTTATCCTAAAACCTTTGGGGATCTATTTATGGTCCCCAAAACACATAAAACATCAGTTTTCATTATCAAAATCCTCTCCCTTCTCTCCTAAACATAAACGCTCAAGAATCATCAAGTTAGGATTAGCTTCCAAGATTCCTCCTCAAGGTAAGTATTCATCATGAATTTTAATCTACGTAACCCGAACTTCTTCATCTATTCATGAAGCTCTAATAGGATCTTAAATCATAATCTAGGGTTTCAAGAAAACAAATTCAAGAATTCCAACAAAGGATTTCTTGACTCTTCTTCAAGAATTATGGTTCTTCATCAAGAACTCTAAAGAGTCTAAGTCAAGAATTCAAGAATCAAATGTAATTCTTTCAATCAATCTCCTTCCAAGTTCTTTCACTTTAAACGAACTGCGAAGATTGAGGATTTTCTCCAAGAAAGATAAGAGAAGATCGCAAACTTTCCCCAAACTTCAACCAACGATTTCTTTCTCAATTTTGATCGGATTTGAGAGATTCAAAAGGCTAAATTATATAATTTTCCGTGGAGAACACTGTGGGAGCTTCAGAAACTGACTTTGTTGCTTCGTTTGAGGTAAAAGTTGTAGATTTACTGCAGCATTTTTAATGTATTTCAAAAACTTTAACATGAGATTTCATCCTCATGATAGCTCCATTTTTGAATTAGTTTTCGCCATTAAATTACTTATCACTTGGGGAATATTTTCATGAAAAAATTTTTAGATTTTGATGGTATTTTTCTGGTGATAAAATTTTTGGACCGCTTTACCCTTTTCACCCGAATTAATTGATTTTAGTGTCGTTAGATTCGTTATATAATTATGATACTATATTTGAATAGATTTTGGTGAATTGGAGTGTCATAGAAAGGGAAAAGCTTCTGAATTGACGTGATTCGAGACTTTATACAAGGCAAGTGAATTTCTAACCTTTTTGTTAAATATGTTGAACCTCATATGCTCCAATGTGTATGCGATTGAGTATTTTGGGGTAGAGATGGATTTATGTAGGCTTTGATTGAAATATTTTGAATTGGATAATTATTCTATGATGATATTTGACTTGTGAAATAATGTTTGAGATTTATTATATATGAAATAGTGATTATTTGTTATTGATATCAAAGTGATACTTACTTTTAGATGTGAATGTTGTTAAGGTTGTGATGGTATTGAGAATGATGATATTGCAACATTTATGGTATTGAGCTAGCCATTCTTGATTTTTGAGATATATGAATTTGTATGCACATCTTGTATATTTTATTTCCATGAACATGATTATTATGCATTTTCTACGTGTTTGCTGGATGATCCAAGAAAAGAAATGCAAAGCTGAAAGAAAATAGTTTCGGCTAGTGAAAAAGAAGAGAAATGAAAAGTCGAAGGAAAATGGTTCCGGCTAGTAAAAAAGAAAAGAAATGAAAAGCCAAAGAGAAATGGTTCAGGCTAGATATGAAATGAAAATTGCCGAGGGAAAATGGTTCCGGCGAATACATGGTCCATGTGTGGCCCCATGGGTTCTGACTGAGGCATGTTTATGATCAGCAGATGTGTATCGTAGGACAGACATGCATCATTTTACTTGACATTGCACTGCATTGCATACCATTATTTACATCTCATGGCATTCATTTTCATCCTATAATGCTCCGGCTTGTTATGATTATATGGAGTGCTATTGAGATTGGTTATTCATTAAATCATTTGACCTGTTTATGTCCTTACATGATTAGTTTTGGTATTGATTTAATGACACTTGATGAGTTAGCGAGAAATTAATAAACTGTAGAATTTTCCCCTATGACTTGAAAGTGGGATAATGAGAATTATACTATTATAGTCCTTATACTTCAGTTGAGGTAACATTCCATTCCCTTTGGGTGTATGACTGTTCGTACCATGGCCTAGTCCCATGCACATTATGTTGCTTCTCGATCATGCTGAGTTTTGAGGATGAGAAATGATGAATTCATTCATTAATCTTGATCTTACCCCCATGAATCCAAGAGTTTCTATTCCCATGTTGAATGTGACGTGACTTGAGTTTTACACTATGCATAGTTCTGTTAACATAGAATGAGACTTGATAGACGAGAGAGATTGTAATCTAT
>JAOTQR010031615.1:0-51741 GCA_025774065.1 Solanum ossicruentum | reverse complement strand
TATGTAAAGCAAAGTGAAGTCATGTCTCGTACTTTAGACACTGGGGCCCCAATGGCCTAGTCATATGCATTTCCTTTGGCTTGTCATCGCTGTTAATATTCTTAAAAGCATGTCAAACGTAGAAACCCCTTATAGTATATATAGAAAAAGCATAGATACAGGTTGGTTCTCCCGAGCCTTATCCGCGACGAGTACTAGTCCGCCCTAACGGGACTTTGGGGCGTAACAGCTTGGGTCGTGAAAAACTCTATATGAAACTTATCTATGACCTGTAACCCACATTACGAGTCATAATTGTGTATTGTATAAAGTTCTAATGTTCATTTTTCTTAAAACTTCATGTTTACGGGAATGCAGTACGACTCGTAGTTCCAACTATGAGTCATACCTGGGTCTTGTATCACTTATCTGCAACTTATCCAAGTTAATTTTCTTGTGTTTCTTGTTTTTGTTTGTTGCTTGTTGGGATTTATGATGGTGTGTTTATTTCTTATTCTTTAGTAAATATGGCACTGAAAGGAAAATGCTTATAGATTGAGGAATGTAGAAGACAACTCCTTGATGAGCCCACTGACAAGGAGCATTCAGGTAATGATCAAACCTAGCTGAGTGGGTCCGTAGAGGTGTATGATACTCAGCTTGAGCCACCAGTGCCTCAACTACAGATGAAAACTATAGCTAGAGCTGGGAAGACTTAGGTGCAGACTGTTAGTCCTTCCCAGCCTGAGGAGGAACGCCATGATAAGAGTTATGACAGTTCTCCAGAGATGCTTCTTTCAGGCACGAAGTCTAGTTCAGATGATGGCCACCAGGATGAAGGAGTTGCCTAGTCCTCTGTTGCCCCATCAACTTTTGAAGCACCGAATCATACTCATCGGTAAGGTATCGACGACATGAAGGCCATATATGAGGAGGGTCTACAACCAAAGGGGCAAGGAAGGACTGCACAGTGAATATACAAGGAGCCCCGACTGATTGCTACTGGATTAAGCCGTGTCCCAAAACTTGAGGACACAATAACACAGCAGGGGATTAGGTGGTTGACTAATAAGCTCGGATGCTATGCCCCTACCTTTGTTTGGGAACATTATGCATCTTATGCAGCCACCATTCTCTTCCCAAAGGGAAGAAACCTCTCGAGCAGCCGAGACTAAGGGAGGTTCTACTTAGAGGACGGTAGGTCAATATTTTGAAGAAGATGATCCGCTGAGTACTTTTTGCTCTCGAGTACCTAGCTCCAGAGTCGATAGCTGAGTTTGACCATAGATTACGGCATATGAGAACAACACTGATTGAGAAGGATTAGGTACAAAGGAAAGACTTGTTGAGGTGGCTTGTGGATGTATTGCTGAGCATGAGCCTACTTGAGTCACAACACATTCTGAGCCTATTGTTAAGTCTTCACTCTCCTTCCCCACCAAATTTTAGTGGCCATTGTTAAATCTCGCATCCATCCCATACTAACAGATAATGCACTTATATTAGAGCGAGTGGTTTTGGTGGCCAACATTCAGGCGAGTTATGATATTGATTGGGCTCGACTTATCGCGGAGCAAATTGATGAGTCGGCGCTCAAGAGGGCCACTTGTGTGCCTTTCCTGATGCTGATCTACAAATTATACATTGAGTCGCAGGTGAAAATATTATATCATCAGGAACAGATGGTGGAGCCCTACACACTCTCAATCCCAGCCTGATTAAGGTTGATGAGAATCCCGTGGCAATCCAGAGGACATAGCCTCCTCCTATGCCTGATACATTTTATTCGGATCCACAACAACAGGGTTCAACAACTGCCCCCACTACTACTCTAGCTACTACTACTGAGGAGAGACCCCAGTAGCCAGAGGCAGCCGATGTTGAGCGGGGTCCCATTTTGGCTGTTCCAGCACCAGAGGCTTCTACATCACAGGTTCCCACACCAAGTATGATTCACATGTCTGTAATTGCTTTTCAGGCCATGGCGCAGAGGTTATCACAGATCGAGGCTCAGTTGTCTCAGCTTATACACCGTCTTAAACCATGGGTCTAGTAGACGGTTGCGGATTTAGAGGCTCGATGCAAGGAATTCACCATTTCTGTGATTGACGAGTGTATTGCTACGGTGGATGCCCGTATAGATGCCTTTGAGGATCGAGTGCAGAAGAGACTAGCCGAGGCCCAACCATCAAACTTGTCAGCCATTAATGAGGAGATAGCAAAGTTTAAGGATGACTTGACTTCTTTATTTGCGGCTCCAATTACAGCTCTTAATGATACATCTTTGGAGCCACTATTTGATCTTTTTGCTTTAGAGGATCACACATATCTTTCCCATAGGAAACGACCCCTTGTTGAGGGTGATGTCATTGCAGAGAGATGTGTGCATCAGAAGACCTCTAAAGTTGATGAGAAAGAGACAGAGGATGAGCTTGGGCAAGTCTTGAGGATGTCAAGAGAAAAAAAAGAGCGGAGACAATCCCGAGAGAAGGATAGATTGATAGGTATTGGTTCATCAGTGCGGTTGCTGCACAGACTACCCCGCCAGAGGGAGATGATCAGAGACAGCCCAAGTCTGGTGCTTAGGCATAAAGATATTTTTTTGACCCCTTGTATTTATTTTGATATAGATATTGTACATTGAGGACAACGTAAATTTCTTTTGATGGGGTGTGGGTAGCTATGGACTAGGGTGAAGCCTGAGTAGCTTTTAGTCAATAACTAACCCAAAATTTATATCTCGAGGTTTTCTTTCTTGTGTTCTTTTTCCTCGTGGATATTTAGATAATATTTGTACTTTATAGTAGTTGAACTTATGGCATGTATCTTGTTTTTGATGTATTATGAAGTATTTTAAAAATTGGTACCCATCAAATTTTTGAGTAGTTATATTGCAACCATGCATGTTTGAATGATTTAGCAATACTTGTTCTGTTAAGTGAGGGAAATTTGTTATATGAAGCATAATCTGTGGGTTTTGTTGGCTATGCATGCAATGTCATGTGTGTGAGCTAATTTTGTTATGTTCTTGCATTGTGTGCTGATTGAGAACTTGCTTTGCTACTCTAAGTTGGACTGGAGAGTATATGGACTAGGTAGGGATCTTTGGCCCTTGTTCTTTGAATTAGTCCACTTTGACCTAAAATGACCAACCAAATGAGAAATTCTTCCCTTGTTCCAAATATTTGAGCCATATATGTACCATTTCTTTCTTAACACTTGATTAGCCTAACCTTGCTTAGTGAAATACATTAAGATTGGCCAACTTTGACCATTATGAACCTTGATTTAGGCAAAAGGCCTAAGTTGAGGGTGGCTACAATAAGTGGCCCTATTTTGGGGAATAGATATTGTGCATTTTGATATAGGCTAAAACCTAAGTTGAGGGTGGCCATTATAGGGGTAAAATAGCAAAAATGAGGTGGTGAGTTAGGAATTTTAAGAAAAGAAAGAGATAAAGATGCCTTAGATTGAGCTGAACAAGAAAAATGGCGTGCGAAAATGAGGCAAAAGATAAAAATGAGAAGACAATACCCGAAAAAGCTTGAATATAAAGAAGAAAGGGAGAATAAGGTGGAAATGATTGAGTGTCAAGGTGAAAGTGTCAAAAAGCGTGGTTTAAGGTTGACCTTTAGTCACTAATTGTCCAAAATGCCATACCAAAGTCCCATGAGCCTATGTTACAAGCTTATAAAGTCCTAAAGTGATCCTAGCCCAATTAGTCAAACATTGGGGTTATGAGTATACATGCAAGCCTATAGTATTGGTGATCATGCATGAATGCCATTTGTGAGAGTGAGTACGCTTGCACAGTCCCATGGTTAAATTCTGAAATCTTCATTGAGTGTTAAAAGAGACTTATTTCTTGTGAGGGCACTGGCATTGCATTGTCAACATTTTACTTGTTCAGTGATTCTGGATTGTTGGTATTCCTTTGCTTATTGTAGCTGTGTTGTCAAATGCATCAATATGAGTTGGTTTGCTAAATAGCTACATGATCTTTTTTTGAAAAAGCTGATATAGGTACCTGAGTTGCATTTGAGTATGGTATATGCTATTGGGTTGATTGCTATGTGTTACTTCATTATCTATATAAATTGAGTCATCGCTTGGGGACAAGCAACAATGCTAAGTTGAGGGTGTTGATGTGCTATCAAAATACAACACATTTGATGCCTAAAACTTAGGATTTTATGTGTTCTCAATGCGTGCTTTATGGTTTTTATGTGTATGTGTGTTTGTTTTTGCATGAAAGAAGGTTGGTACAATTTTGGGTAAAGTTGCAGGTTTTGCTGATTTTTTAGCACATACGAGACCCTCCACGAGTCATACCTCAGTCTACAAGTCATAAAGGTGGTCCATAGGGATTTCCTTTGCTTAAAGTGCAAGATCTTATAACTTGAAGGACAACTACATGAGACTATGTTATGACCTGTAAGTACCCTTTACGAGTCGTAAAGGGATGTCCGTAGTGATTTCTAGTGTTGATTGAACTTAGACCAAAAAATATAGCTGAAGACTACAAGAGGTTAATACGAGTGATAGAATAGTCTATGACTTGTAATGGTGTTTTGTTGATGCAAAGTCCAATATTGAAGAGGCTGACTACGAAAGCCCGATTATGGCTTGTAACCCGAGTTACGAGTCGTAACTGTGACCCATATTAGATGCCAACCAATTCTTCTAATTACTTTAGAGACTTATTTGTAAATACTATATATAGTGTACTTTAGGATTTTAGCAAAACGTTTTACATAGATTGCAGAGAGCACAAAATTAGAGAGTACTTTTCTTAGGGTCTGTCTTTGGAGATAAAATTTTGGAGATTAGATTCACTTGTGGATTCATAACATCTTTCAAGCTTGTGATTCTAAATATATAGTGGGTTCTATTGTTCTTCAATCTATTTGGGCATGTGCTTAACTATGTCTTCCATATTCATTATTGATTCATTTGTCCAAGCTATGAGTAGCTAAACCCACAACTTGGGGTTGTGAGAACCATGAGAATCTAACTTAGAAAATCTAGATTATTTGGAATTTTTGAGGTGGGTATGTTACACTCCACATCTTACAATACTAGTACTATGCAAATGAAACATGATATGGTTTGGTCAAGTTAGCGCCCATTTTTAAAAGTGCTTGAATCTCGTGTTATAGGGCGATCTGTGTGTCTAATCCTTAAGAGAGTCGAGTGTATACATGTTTTGTATCAAATTGAGGAGATCACGGACTTAAATGAAGTAAGATAATTGAGGTTCTTGTAGTACTTAAGAAGCTAGCAGGTGATGCACCTACTTGCTTAGCTTAAATTGCTAGCTAAACGGAGACGAGGCCCGGCGTCGAATTTATTCAAGTCCAATTATGAACAAAGTATGGATTAAGGGTGTAACTTTGGCCCATGTTTTAGCATCACACATGGACTATATTTTCTTCCGAAGAAGGATATTAAAAGAGACCAAAGACATCACAGCCCACTTGACTATTTGGGCCCAAAACCAAGTGAAGAGAAGTTTGGAAAATGGGAAGCCAAAGCTCATCAACTTTGAGATCCATTTAGGCCCAAGTGTGAGAGCCAAGCTGCTGCATCACCAACTTAATTATATGCGGTATTAGGTGGTCAAGGGGTCAAAAGAAAGTCGGCCAAATTAGGCCTTTAAAAAGGGGTTACAAGTAGCAAATTTCATTCACTCTTAGACTTGGAAAATTTCAGTTTTCACAAAACTTTATTGTTCTTCTTTTTGACTTTGTGAAGTAGCTAAAGGAAGATTTTAGGGTTTTTAAGGAGGTTCTCAACCTTGAAGGTAAAGATAGGTGATTATAGTTGTGTGTTTAGTAAGGTTTCTTCATGAAAAACAAGAGACTATGCTAGTTATGTGTTGAAAATTTGGACTGCATATGTTTAGAAAGTTGCTGCACACTTGCCTTTTGTTTTAGTGACTTCTCTATGGTTTGTGGGCTTTATAATGAAGAGAAGTTTATGTTCATAACATGGTTTGAGTTATAGATATTACCCTAAGGTTGCTGCCCTGATTTTGGTTTCATTTAACAAATGAGTGTTATTGTATTATTTTAAGTGTAATGGTGATTGGAACTTGTGGGCTGATGGATGGAAGGCTATTGCCTCACATCCTTAAGGACTGATTTGTTACTATTATGAGACTGGTTCAAGGTTGTTTCATGTATAGATGGGTTGAGAACAGTTTGGTCAAAGTTGAAACGGGTTTGGAATTGTCGACGTCACCAGTGCATAGTTGTAGGACTCAAGCTCGGGCTTATAAATACCCATTTGCTGCCCGTGTGTGTTTTCTTATGAGATTGGGCTGCCAGGATGTATTTATTGGCTGCTAATGCTAGTTTTATCATCTACTATGTTGTAAAAAAAATATTTGGAGGAAAGGAAGGTTATCTTGAGGTAGTAGCGAGGTTGAATAGCGAGGTATGTAAGGCTACTTGATTTCGTATTATTTGGCATGAAACATAGATCCTTCCTTGGCACATAAAGGAGCTTACCAACTCCGACACAGCTATTAACTTTGTCTATACTCTTGCACATGTTCATATGCTCCCATACATAGTCACCTTCAAATCTGCATACATACATGGATACAAGGTTACATTGGTTCTTGTTGCTAAATAAAGTTCACGAGTTGTTTCATCTCATACACATTTCATTATTTGTGTAACGTACTCTTTTCAATGTCATATTATCCTGTATAATTATCTACATGTCACATGCTACATCTACAGTCCTACAACTCCAATATTATGACCACCAAAAGAATCATCTCAAAGGTAATTGAAAGGTAAAATATATTGTTTATTGATGGGTGGTAGCCTGAGGGGTGGAAGAATCACCTAGCCAGGGATGATCCTATCACGGGTGGTAGCCCGATGGGTTAAGAAAGAACCTAGCTAGGGACAATACCGATAAATTTTTACCACTGATCAACTGTTCATTTGTATTACATGCTGTGCACAAATTATATAGTAAAGGTAAAGTGATAAAAAGAACATAAAGTACATGATCACATAGTATAACTAAAGGTGGTCTGTTATCCTACACTAGTGCATAGTTTCATTTGAGTTGTTATTTCATATACAGTATTTCCTGCATTACATATTCAGTACATCATCTTGTACCGACGTCCCTTATGGGGAACCTGTATTTCATGCTGCAGGTACAGGTGCTAGTAGATCTCCCCAGTAGGAGTACAGGATATTCAACTGTAGTTACCAAGCTTCAGGTTGCTTCGGAGCTTTGTGTCTAGAGCTTATATTTTTATATTGTATAACTAGTCAAGGCAGGGCCTGTCCTGACCCTTATCTAATACTTTCCCTTATCTAGAGGCTTTGTAGACTATTATTAAAGTGTGGTTATGTCTTACTTTAACCACTATGGCCCCAACGCCCTAATCATATGCATTTCCTTTTGGCTTGCTATCACTGTTTATTTTCTTAAGGGCATTTCAATTGTAGAAACACCTTATAATATGTATAGAAATCACATAGATACAGGTTGGTTCTCCCGGGCCTTACCGGCAATGGGTGCTAGTCCGCCCTAACGGGACTTTGGGCGTGACAGGGTATTTGCATGTATTAGCCATTTCTCTTCATTTTGCATGTTGTTCAATGGTGGCAAACATTAGATCTCGCCTAGTGTCATGATCCCAATCCAGGTTTTGATGAATAATGGTTAGCAGAATTCGATGATGTGTTCTCGTCTAATCAACCGAACCCAACCAAGGAGAGGTTGACTGGGACAATAGGTAATGGTTAGTTTGGAACACTATGGAGACAAGCCAAGTCCTAAAGTATAATTCAACCTTCACCTTCAAAAGAGGGCCGGAAGAACCTGAGTTATCATCCTACATGCAATGTCTTAATTGAGAGTTGTGTTATCCGGGTAGATTAAATTAGTGAATCATGGGAAACACAATTATCCAAGTTTCTCCTAGTTTGACTATCTCTCCTTTTTATTAGTTTAGTTTAATTTTCTACCTATCATTGCAAACCCCGCTTTCAGAGAATTCAAGTATTTGATGTTTGAATTGATTATTGGTGAACCAAGTTCCAAAAGTACCATATTCCATGTGGGATTTGACCCTAACCTTGGTCAGGTTTTTACGTTGACGATCACTTTGACCTTGAAATAGAGGTGTATCTTGAGCATTCATTAGCTTGCTCTGAACCAACACTAACAACACACTAACCCTTTGTGGAAGCTTTATCCTGTTGCTCCTATGTATGCTTCTTCTTGACCACTTGCTCAATAAACTCTGCAATCCTTGCAAATGATTGATCTAGAAACATGCCCCCATAATAGTGTTAGCACAAGCCTGACTATTCTCATCAAGGGCATGGTAGAAGATCTCCACCAAGGCATTATCAACAATCTTGTGGTTAGGGACACTCATCAAACACTTAGTAGACCATTCCAATATAGTGCTAATCGAATCACTAAGAAGTTGCTCAAAGTTGTTTATTTGGACTTTCAATTTGAGCTTCTTCGATCTAGCGAAGTAGCTCTCCACAAAAGGCCTTCTGCAAATTTTCCCAACTAGTGATCAAACTCTGTCGGAGCTTAGATAGCCATAATGTAGCATTACCCGTAAGAGAAAATGGGAAGACTGAAGTCCCATAATATCCATAGACAGATTATGTATTCCCATCACACTCTTGCAAACAAATGCAACATTGTGTAAGTGGCTATCTAGATCCTCTGATGGTATGCCCATAAATATCCCATGATTCTGCAGCATTTGAAGTAACCCACTAAAAACTATGAACTTTGTGTCTGCCGGTAGTGGTAGCAACACAATCGCTCCCTCACATCCATCGCCATAGGATTCAACCTATATTGATTCCACCAGTAAGCAGTATCATTGATATCCAAAGGCTGTGGAATATCCTCCAAGGGAGGTAGGCTTTCATTCACGTCATCATCAGTATTACCCCAATTTAAAGCTCCGTTGGCCGTATTGTTGGCATTTTCTTGGGTCATTCTTCTTGTAATTCTATGGATACCTGGATCAAGTGGAGTTAAGGGATTGCATTGACTCTTAGTGTTTGCATACACTACTAGTATACCCTACAAAGGATCAATAAAAAAACAAAAATAAAAGTAAAATATAAGGGAACTAAGGATTAATACTCGAATTACAATTACTAGTGAATTCAAATAAGTCTAGCAGTATTCCCCAGCAACGGCGCCAAAATCTTTGATCATGCTCAAGTTACATCATCTTTTTAGAGGATAAAGCGGTCATTGTCAAAATATAAAACCTAACCTAGGTTAGGGTCGAATCCATAGGGAATACGTAGACTCATGAGAATTCACAAATAAGCAATCCAAGTAATCAACCAACTCAATTACCCAAAAGGGGGGGGGGTTAGAGTAATCAATAAGAAAACAAAATAAACTAACTATAACAGGAGAGAATGAATAATAAAGAGCAACTAGGATATTGTGTTCCCAATGGTTCACCAACTTATTATCACCGGATAAGCAAATTATCAACTAGGGTATAACATGTAGAATGATAATTTAAGTTCACCAAGCCATTTGGTTAAAGGTCAGAGGCAAATTTCACTATATAACTTGGCCCATCTCTACAGTGTGCAATACTAACCATTACCTACAGCCGTAGTTAACCTCCCTTTGGCCCAGTTCGGTTGATTAGACGAGAACACATCATCAAATCCTGTTAATCAATCTCTTTTTCTATTCATTACTACCTTGGTCCAATAAGTAACACTAGGCTAGTTCTAATGTTGGCCACCACTAGAAATATGCACAATGAAGATAAGTGAATAATACACGCAAATACATATTCCAAGAATTGCAAGTTACCTTGGTTTACTTGGTGAGATCTTCATAGTTCCTTCAATCCAAAGTTGTGGATTTAGTTACTCATGCTATGCGCAGATGAAAAAATTATGAATTTAGAAAAGATAATTAAACACTTACCCAATTGGATTGAGAACAAGCAAATCTAAAATTGATTGAGAATCACAAGATTGGAAGATCAAATTAATTCACAAGTGTATTCTCTCAATATTCTCTCTAAGTATTGTATTTTAACTCTAATTACAATGAATCTCATGACTCTCTCTGAAAAATAACCTAAAAATAATATTTATAGTAATTATAATTAAGTCCTTTAAAAAATAGAAAAATTAGTCGACGGCTTCCATGAAAGGTCTTTACGACTCGTAATGTGATTTATGAGTCGTAATCGGGGTCTCATAATCAGCTTCTGTGATCTTGGACTTCTCTTATATGAACCATCTTCACGACTCATAAACATATTTATGGCTTGTACTTCAGACTCGCAGGCTTCAACAACTTCAAACCATCTCTCTAAAATTCTTCACTAAACCTATATAAATGACTCATAGAATGCTCTACGACTCATATAGAGGTCTCATATAGCTGATGGTCGGATCATACTTCACTAGAATTTGTCACGAAACTGCCTCTACTATGAGAGGGAGGGTCTCGTAAATCACCAAAAACTAGAAAACTCTGCAATTTTGCCCCAAGTCATGGCCAACCTGTTTCCTGCAAAACTAAACACAAAAACACATAAAAGCCATAAATGTCACATTGGGAAACACAAAATACTAAGTTTTAGTCATCAAAAGTGTTACATTTTGACAGGACATCAAAAGCCCTCCATAGAAGTCCCACCAATTGTCACGACCCAAGCCTAGGGCCTAGATGTGACACGGCAAAGGGGATCTTGAAGGAAACCCAAACAAGCCTCTTAGCATATCAATCACACATCCTTGGTCGCAAAAGAAAAATAACAACAACAAGAGATATAATAAAGGAAAAGGGACTAAGGAAAGTCTTTGATAGTTATAATATACTCAAGAGTCAAGCTCATAGCATAAGTACATGAACTGTTCTAACAATACCTCTATCATAAATTGGGCGGGGGACAAGATGCTTTTCGAGCTTACCCTCATAATATCAAGTGTTCAACACAAAAGGGATAACAAATAGTAAGAATAGTATAGCTAGTGTCCCCGGGCCTGAGGACTCACTAAAGAGCTTATCTTCCGAATTGCCAAAACTAGCCACGTGGAGGATGATCAAGAGGCGCTCTGGTTAATACATGGTCACATCATGTAGGCATAGAGTATGCATTAATACATTTGATTGTACTAAGTATGTAGGATGCAATGCAACAAGACATAGGCCAACGTAGTTAAAATGCATAAGCATAAGCAATGGATAAGTATATTATCAATATGCGACATGCATGGTCAACACTTGAAGTAAAATATGTTTGTAAATCGTATAACTTGTATAGAACATAATGCATGTGTGGTAGGAGACCATAATCATAGACCAAGCAACTATTATTTGAAATTTAAGGCATGTCACCCCCTTGGAATGTGATTGAGGTACCTACCCCTTAACATGGTAGTATGGGCTTGTACCCCTCCTCCCAACAAGGTGGTCAAGGTATCTACCTCTCAACATAGTAGTATGGGCTTGTCAGCCCTAACAAAGTAGTCGAGATCTACCCCTCAACATGGTTGTATGGGCTTGTCACCCCCAGCAATATTGTCGAGGTATCTACCCCTCAACATGGTCGTATGGGCTTGTAACCACCTAACAAGGTGGTCAAAGTATCTACCCCTCAACCTGGTAGTATGGGCTTGTCACCCCCGAACAAGGTGGTTGAGGCATGTCACCCCCTCAACAAGGTGATTGGCCATGTCACCCCCTACAAGGTGTGGTCAACTTGCAAACCTATACATAATTTTCATGAAATCAGTACATATATGCAATAGCTTAGTCATCATAAAGTCACTTAACTTGTAAACCATTTAATAGACCATCAATAACTTGAGAATCCTTGTCAAGACATTTTATCAAACACTTGGTGGGTGTGTAAAACTAGTTCAAAATCATGCAATTCAAGAGTGAAATAATATGAGAAGACTCAATGTAAATCAACCCATCCATACATAGTAAAACCCTCATGTAAGATACCTTGAAATCCACCTTCAAATCTCATAATAGATCATAATTTCATAGCTCAAAACATGCATAGTCTCAATAGACAAAACCAATTCATAGTATAAGCTTGATAGAGTAAACATGCATAATCAGTTAACATTTTATAAAATCCCAACATAATTGGTAATCAAAATCTTTAATAAGAGATATCCATAGCTCATACAATTTCAAAACATGCAATTTTAATAAAAAGGACAATTGGGCTCCATAGGTGAAAGGACCCATTGGATGAAACCCATATACCTTCAACTTGGGTTTTCTTGAGTTGAGATTGAAGAGAATATAAAGCTTGAATGAAGTTTTTGAGATCCAGAATTAAGCTTGAGACACTTGAAATTGTGTAACGCCTCAAAAATGCCCCGAAAATGTGCTTCGAAAATGCCCATAATCGTAATTTCTATATATCTCAAAATCCATGTGCGATATTGAAAATTCAACTTTATATTCTTGATCAGGGGGAAAAATTGAGTTGAAAATGGGTATAACCCCGATTTTAGAGGACCCGTAGAGAAATTTCATTTTCGCCAACTTTGTAAATTTGAGTGTGCACCCACGTTGGCTCCACGATGCGGACCCGTCGCAGAGAAGTATAGGTATTTTTACGCATAAATGACCATGTTATATCACTCAAAACTCTCTCAAAACCCTCCCTAATATTTACCAAATATTTCATCCAAATTCAAGTGTCCCAAGACTAATTCCGGATCTCAAGAACTTCATTCAAGATTCAATTTCTAATTCAAATCTTCATCAAGGAAAGCTCCAATTTGAGGTATGTGGGTTTCAACCATTGGATCCTTTCAGCCATGGTGCCCAACTCTCCTTTTATGAAAAATTGCATGTTTCAAAGATTAATTCATCTATGGGGTTAATTCATCTATGGATATCTCTTATTATGAAATTTAATTATAAATTATGTGTGGTTTTATGAAATGTAGGTTGATTATGCATGCTTAACTTTATCAAGCTTATACTATGAAATGGTTTTGTCTATTGAGACTATGCATGTTTTGTGCTATGAAACTATGATCTATCATGAGATTTGATGAGGGGCTTTTTATGTATCTTGCATAAAGGTGTTACCAAGTATTGGTGGGTTAATTTACATTGAGTTTTCTCACATGATTTCTCTCTTGAATTACATGATTCTGAACTAGCATTACACATTCGCCAAGTGTTTGATAAAATATCTTGTTAAGGATTCTTGAGTAATTCATGGTCTATTGCATGGATTATGAGTTAAGTGACTCTATGATGATAAAGTGATTATATATATGCATTGAATTCATGGAAAGTATCTAAAGTGTTGAAAGTTGACCACACCTTGTCGAGGGGTGACATGCCCGTACTACCATGTTGAGAGGAGAAACCTTGACCACCTTGTCGGGGAGTGACATGCCTGTACTACCAAGTCTAGGGGTAGATACCTTGACCACCTTTTCGGGGAGTGACATACCCGTGCTTCCATATTGAGGAGTAGATACCTTGACTACCTTATTAGGGGGGTGACATGCTCGTACTACCATGTCGATAGGTAGATACCTTGACCGCCTTGTTGGAGTGTGGCATGCCCGTACTACTATGTTGAGGGGTAAATACCTTGATCACCTTGTCGGGGGGTGACATGCCACATATTCCAAGTAATAGATGCTTGGTCTATGATTGGTCTCTTCTTACATATGTATTATATTCTATACAAACATGTTTTATTTCAAGCATTAATCATACATGCCATATTTTATTATACTTATCCATTGCTTACGATTATGCATTTTGACTATGTTGGTTGTGTCTTGTTGCATTGCATCATACATACTGGGTACATTCAAATTGTACTAGCACATACTCTATGCATATGTGATTTTAGCATGTAGGAACCAGAGCTCCTCATGATCATCCTCCGCGTGGCTAGTTGCAATATCTTGAGAAATAAGCTTTGGTGAGTCCTTAAGTTTGGGGACACTAACACTACTGCTCTTGCTGATCTTATTTCCTTATGTTGAACTCTTGATACTATAAGGGTGAGCCTGGAAATGTCTTGGCCCCCGCTCAAGTCAATGTTTAGAGGTGTTGTTTGACATGTGATGGAATTGCGCTTAGTCCCTTTATCACTATTTTACTCTCTTATGTTGTTTAATTGCTTCCGCGATCAAGGATGTGTAATTGATATGCTAAGAGGCTTTTTTGGGATCCTTCGGGTTCCCATTTGCCGTATCACGTCCAGGTCCTAGGCTTGGGTTATGATAGTTTGGATGGGAATTTTGATGAAATGGTTGAGAGGTTTTAGAGAGGGTTTTTGAGTAATATAGAGCTAAAAAATGGCTAGGTATAGGTCTTTTCATGCATAAGCGGGCTGGGGCTATGATCCCAATGCCCTTAGGCCGAAGCAGGAAATCAAGAAAGTGCTTACACTGCTCTGCGGCAGGTCGCATCATGGAGCCATCGCGGACCCCTACTATTTTGTGAAAAATTGGCGAAAATCATTTTTGGCTATGGGTATTCTAAAATACGGGTTATACCCATTTCACAATCAATTTTGCCCCCTAATCAAGAATATGAAGTTGGAGTTTTGATATCACGCATGAATTTTGAGATATATGGAAATTATAATAATGAGTATTTCTGAAGCACATTTTGGGGCGTTTTAATATCTACCCCTTGGGAACATTCATTACCGAATGTCAGAAAAACGTACATAAGAGAAGTAATCATGAAGATTTCAGCCCGACATGAATGCAACAAATGCCTTTAAACAACACTTTTCAAAAAGTCTCAACATGAGTGTCAAAAATCACCACAATCTTGTCAACATAAACATGAATGCATATAAAATGACATAAGGGCTGAAACTTAAGATTTGAATTCATATAGGGACTTAAATTAGTACCTTCGGCTCGAATAGATAGGAGGAGATATGGATATCGCTTTCTCATGTTCGCCTCGGCTTCCCATGTGGCACTTTCAACTTGTGGGTTCCTCCAAAGGACCTTGACGGAAGCTACATCTTTGTTTCTCAACCTCTTCACTTGTCTATCCAAAATCTCCAACGGGACCTCCTCATAGGTCAAAATATCTTCTACAACACCCACAACATCCAAGGGCACTATAGAACTTGGTCGCCCACACACTTTCTCAACATAGATACATAAAAGACTGGATGAACCATGTCCATCCCATAGGCAACTCCAACTCATATGCAACCTTACCTACTCTCCTCAAAACTTTATAAGGACCCAAAATCCTTAGGCCTAATTTCCCCTTCTTTCCAAATCAAACCATACCCTTAATAGGTGATATTCAAGTAAACCCAATCACCAACCTTAAACTCAAGATCCCACCTCCTCACATCGGAATAGGTCTTTTGTGTACTTTGGGGTGTTTTCAATGTATCCCTAATCAGCCTCTTCTTCTCCAAGGCCTCTATGACCAAATCTACACCTAGCAAAGCCATCTCCCCTACTTCAGACAACCCAACCGGTGATTTATAATGCCTTCCTTAAAGAGCTTCAAAAGGGGCCATACCAATGCTTGAGTGGCAGCTATTGTTGTAAGCAAACTCAATGAGTGAAAGATGTTCATCCCAACTACCCTTAAACTCCAAAATACAAGCTCTAAGCATATCTGGAAGAGTTTGGATAGTCCTCTCGGCTTGACTATTCGTTTGAGGATAAAAGGCCATGCTAAGTTTAACCTTGGTACCAAGACCTCTTTGGAAGAACCTCCAAAAGTGAGAAGTGAATTGAGCACCACGATCCGATATAATAGACAAAGGCACCCTATGCAATCTAACCAACTCATGTATATACAACTTGGCATAATCTTCGGCGCCATAAGTAGTTTTCACCAGTAGGAAGTGAGCCAACTTTGTCATTCTATCCACAACCCAACTAGAGTCAAAACACTTCCTAGTCTTAGGCAACCCAACCACAAAATCTATGTTGATCTCCTCCCACTTCCAAGTAGGGATTTCTATATCTTGGGCTAGGCCACCTGACCTTTGATGTTTGGCCTTCAATTGTTGGCAATTGTGACATCCAAATATGAACTTGGCAATGTCCCTCTTCATACCACCCCACCAATACACTTCCCTTAAGTCCCTATACCTCTTTGTAGAATCGAGGTGATGGAATAGGATGAATTATGGGCCTCCTTCAAAATCAATTCTTTCAAATTCATCCATATCTGGCAAACACAATCTACCTTGGTACTTAAGGGCACCATTTCCCACTTGGGAGAAAACCTCCACTTTACCATCCTTTACCAAGGCCTTCAACTCTAGCAAGGTGGGGTTAAGATTTTGTTTTGCCTTTACTTCCTCAATCAAATAAGATTTATAACCATCAACAACCACTACACCACCTTTATCAACTTCATCCAACCAAACTCCCAATCTAGCCAATAAGTGAACCTCTCTAGCCACATCTTTGCCATATCATCAACATGAGCTAGACTACCCATAGACACCCAACTTAGAGCATCGGTTACAACATTAGATTTGCTGAGGAGATAATGCACACTCATATCATAATCTTTAAGGATTTCTAACAACCTTCTTTGTCTTAAGTTAAGATTTTTTTTGGGTAAACATGTATTGGAAACTCTTATGGTCGGTAAACACAACAATATGAACCCCATATAAGTAGTGATGCCAAATTTTCAATGCAAATACCACAACGGTCAATTCAAGATCTTGGGTGGGATAATTCTTCTCATGCACCTTAAGTTGTCTAAAGGCATACGCTATCATCTTACCACTTTGCATCAAACATACCCCAAACCAATTCTTGAGGCATCACAATATACAACAAATCCTTCTAACCCTTCCGGTAGAGCCAAGATAGGAGCGAAGACAAGATTATCTTTCAAGGTTTTGAAACTCTTTTCACATTCATCGGTCCACACAAATTTTGCCTTCTTTTGGGTCAACTTAGTCATAGGAGAAGCAATAGAAGAGAAGCCATTTACAAATCTCCTGTAATAACCTGCCAAACCCATGAAACTTCTAATGTCGGATATAGTCAAAGGTCTAGGCCAATTGCTAATCACCTCTGTCTTCTAAGGATCCACTTTAATGCCCTCACCTGACATCACATGCCTTAGAAAAGCAACCTCTTTCAACCAAAACTCACATTTTTCATCTTTAGCATACAACCTCTCCTGCCTCAAGATTTGCAACACCACCCTCAAGTGATTCACATGCTCCTCCGCACCATAGGAATAAATCAAGATATCATTAATGAAAACCATCACACAAGTCAAGGTAGGATTTAAAGACCCTATTCATTAGATCTATAAATATAGCCAGTGCATTAGTCAGCCCAAAGGACATAACCACAAATTCAAAGAGCTCATACCTAGTCTAGAAAGCCGTCTTGGGAAGGTCACACTCCCTCACTTTCACTTGGTGATACCAACATCGAAGATCAATCTTAGAAAAGTGACTAACCCCTTGAAGTTGGTCAAAAAGGTCATCAATCCTTGGTAGTGGGTGCTTGTTCTTTATGGTGACTCTATTAAGTTACCGGTAATCAATGCACATTCAAAGAGAACCATTCTTTTTCTTCAAAAACAACACCGGTGCAGCCCGAAGTGACTTACTAGGCCTTGTAAAACCCTTTTTTGACAAATCCCTCAATTGTTCTTCAACTCCTTCAACTCCATCGGGGCCATATGATATAGGAGAATAGAAATGGGTTGAGTAATGGAAAGAAGATATATACCAAAGTGTATTTCCCTTTCGAGAGGAACACTGGGAATCTCATCGGGAAAGACATCAAGAAACTCATTAACTACTGAAACCGACTCAATAAGAAGGACTTTGGACTCAACATCCCTAGCCCTCACAAGATGATAGAGACAACCCTTAGAAATCAACTTTTAGGATTTAAGGCAAGAAATGAATCTACACTTGACCACCGCATCACAACTTTTCCACTAAAGGATGGGTTTATTAGGGAATAGAATTTAACCCTACGGGTTCTACAATCAATAAAAGCAAATATGTGTGCAACCAATCCATCCTAAGAATGACATCAAAATCCACCATATCTAACTCAACAAAATCACAAGGCAAGATTTTATGCAAAATGAAAATAGGACAATTTCTATACACACCTTTTTAGAAACAATGGACTTGCCAACAGGGGTTGACACTTCATAAGGTTCACACAACAATTTCGGGACTAACATTTTAGTAACAAAAAGAGTAATAAAAGAAAGAGTGACAGCCGGGTCTATCAATACATACACATCATAAAAACCTTTAACATACTGATTACGACATGGGGCACCTCGTCCATCCCTTCTCTCCCTTGAAGAGCATAGAACCTATTTTGCCTTGGAGCACCCCCCTTGTTGGCCTCCTCTCCCTTTATAACCCGCATTTACACCTTGGCCTTGTGGACGACCATCTCTACTTTTGTTGTGAGCATGACGACAAAAAATCATCTTGTGACCCACTTCTCCACAACCATAACAAGCATTAAAGTTCTTCAAACATGGGCCATTATGGCTGCTACCACATATTTGGCACATAGGGTTAGGCACCACACCACCACAACCTTGGAACCTTAGGTTGTCATTAGCAAACCTTCTATTAGGAGCATTGGAAGACCCTTATCCTTTAAACTTGTGGCCTTGAGAAAATCGGCCACCCTTGGAATTTTGGAATCCACCTTCCAAACAAGCCCTCTTGAACTCACCACTTCTTCTCTTTCTAAGCTTTTCCCCATCTAGTTGTTTGGCATATGTCATGAGGCATGAAAAATCCATATCACATATTAGCATGGCAGTACAACACTTCTCATTAACCAAATCGGACACACCTGACATAAATTTGTTCATCCTAGATCTCGGATTGGCAACTAATTGTAGGGCATACTTGGAGAGTTGGTTTGAATATGAGGACATACTCCCTCACAGTCATGGAACCCTGCTTAAGGTTCATAAACTCCATTTTTGCCTCCCTTAGCTATGTAGGAAGGAACCAGTTGAGGAATGTGGCTTTGAACTCCTCCCAAGGAATAACATCATCATCTCTCCTCTCCAACTTCCATTGGATGAACCAAATTTGGGCCACACCTTTGAGTTGGTAGGCCACTAACTCCGCTTTCTCCTCTGAATTGAGCCACATAATAAATAGCACTTTGCACACGTCATCGATGAACTCTTAGGGATCCTTATCTATCTTGGATCAATGGAACTCCAGTAGGTTCATTCTAGTGAAATCCCCCACCCTAGAAGCCAGAGTGGGAGCATGAAGGGCTTGGACCCTTTGGTGAATTTCGTGGGCCATAGCTCGAGCCAACATTGTAATAGCATCCCAGAACTCATCTTGGACTACCCCTTCACCTTAAGGAGCTTGAGGAGCGGGAGGGGCCGGTTGCTCCTCATGTGTACAGGCTCTTCTTAGTCTCCCTCTTGGAATCGGCATGATCTAGAAGAGCAAAGACCATTTGTTATGGGAAAAGCCTTATACTTACATCTAAAACACGATATAGACCATGAAGAAGTGGAATATTTCCTAAAGCGCCTCATAGCCTCCCATTTATAGTTGTGGTGCATTATACAACCATGAATAAGACTCCAACTGACGCAATGTGTTGGATTTCGAGGACCATTAACAGACTAGTTCTTTGATACCAAGTTTGTAAGACCCAAGCTTAGGTCATTGATGTTACACAGCGAATGTGGGACCCAAAGGAATGCCAAACAAGCCTCTCACCATATCAATCACATATCTTTGGTCGTAGAAGCAAAATAATAACATCAAGAGATATAAATAATAGAAAAGGTACTAAGGGAAGTCTCTGATAATCATGAAATATTCAAGAGTCAAGCTCATAGCATAAGTACATCAATTGTTCCAACAACACATCTAACATAGATTGGGCGGGAGCCAAGACACTTTTCGGGCTCACCCTCATAGTATAAAGTGTTCAACATAAAAGAGATCACAAATAGTAAGAATAGCATAGCTAGTGTCCCCAGACTTGAGGACTCACCAAAGGTTATCTCCCAAATTGCAAAAACAAGCCACGTGGACGATGTTCGAGAGGCGCTCCAGTTCCTACATAGTAACATCGTGTAGGCGTAGAGTATGCATTAGTATGTTTGAATGTACTATGTAGGATGCAATGCAACAAGACATAAGCCAACATAGTCAAAATTCATAATCATAAGTAATGGATAAGTATGTTATCTATATGGCATGCATGATCAATGCTTGATGTAAAATATGCTTGTAAATCGTGTAACATATACAGAACATAATACATGTGTGGTGGGAGACCATAATCATGGATCAAGGAACTATTACTTGGAATCCTAGGTATGTCACCCCTTTGAAAGGTGATTGAGGTATCTACACCTCAACATGTTAGTATAGGCTCATGATCCCCCAACAAGGTGGTCAAGGTATCTACTCCTCAATATGGTCGTATGGACTTGTCACCCCCAAATAATGTGGTCGAGGTATCTACCCTTCAACATGGTAGTTTGGGCTTGTCAACTCCAAACAAGGTGGTTGAGGCATGTCACCCCCTCAACAAGGTGATTGGGCATGTCACCCCCCAATAAGGTGTGGTCAACTTGTAACACTATAAATACTTTTCATGAATTTAATACATACATCCAATCCCTTAGTCATCATAAAGTCACTTAACTTGTAAACCATGTAATAGACCATCAATAACTCAAGAATCCTTGTCAAGACATTTTATTAAACACTTGGTGGGTGTGTAGTGCTAGTTCAAAATCATGAAATTAAAGAGTAAAATAGTATTAGAAAACTCAATGTATGCCGACCCACCAACACATAGTAAAACCCTCATGTAAGATACCTTGAAATCCATCATCAAATCTCATAATAGATCATAGTTTCATAGCTCAAAATATGCATAGTTTCAATAGACAAAACCAATTCATAGTATAAGCTTGATATAGTTAAATGTGCATAATCAATCAACATTTCATAAAATCACAATATAATTTGTAATTAAAATCTAGAATAATAGATAACCATAGATGATACAACTTGAAAACATGGAACTTTCATAAAAAGGAGAATTTGGCTCCATGGGTGAAAGGATCCAATGGATGAAATCGACATACCTCAAACTTGGGTTTTCTTGATTTGAGATTGAAGAGAACTTGAAACTTGAATGAAGTTCTTGAGCTCCGTAATTATACTTGAGACACTTGAATTTGCTGTCATGGCCCCATCCTAGGGCCTAAATGTGACTAGCGAATAGGGAACCTGAAGGAACCCCAAACAAGCCTCACAGCATATCATTACACATCCTTAGTCGTGGACGCAATTAAAATGACTATACGACATAAGCATAAACAAGGGCAATTGAGAATAAGGGTAAGTTCCCGTATCATAATTATAAAAAAACAAGAGAGTCAAGGCTCGCAACATAGATATATAACATGTCCAACAACACCTCTGCTACATAGATAAGAATGGAGGCCAAGACAAGCAACCGGGTTCACCCTCATAGATAATGTATACATAAAAGAAATATAGTTGGTTTTGTATCTATTCCGAAAAACCACTTGGAACATAGCTTGAGATCATAAGCAATGTCCTCGAAAAGGAGGACTCACCAACAAACTTGAGTGAAACTGTACTAGCTACATAGGTGGAGACGCTTAAGAGGGGCTCTGATCCCTACATGGTGATATCATGTAGGCATATAATATACTTTAGTACGTGGAAATATACTAAGTATGTAAGATGAAATGCAACAAACGATAGGCAATAATCAAAACACATAATCATAGCAAGAGATAGTATATTAAGCAACATGGCATGCATGAACAATACTTGTAGTGAAACATGCTTGAAGATAATCATTCTTACATAGCTTGTTTAACCTAATATGGTGACATAATTAGATCATCCAAATACCTTGTACTAGAGAGTGAGGAATATAGCATGAGTCATAATACCTCCTAGAGGGTAAATAGATAGTATAAGTTATAACCCTTACATATATACAAGTGATATTGAATAGCTCATGAGGATAGAAGGTAGCATAGGTCATAACCCCTACTTGTGTGCATATGAGGGTGAGGCAGTCCACATAGTTCATAACTCCTTCATATGAGTACATAGCATAACCTCAAATCATACACTAAGGTAAGGAGTACAACATAGTTCATAACCCCTACATGTAGAAATGAGTATGTGAATACCACATGAGGATAGAAGGTAGCATAGGTCATAACTCCTTCATGTGTGTACCTTGCATAACCTCAAACTATACACGAGGGTGAGGAGTACAACATAGTTCATAACCCCTATGTGTAGCTATGAGTAAGTATATAGCATTGCTTCATGCATGAGGGTAAGGTGTACAACATAGTTCATAACCCTTACATGTAGCACTTGGCCTTATGCTAGAGGGCAAAGCATATAACATAGTTCATAACCTCTTCTAGTAGGCTTCACAATTCACAAGAGCATAAACCTTAGCATAAGGACTCAATAACTCATCAACAATTCCCAATAACATAATAACATGAGAGCCCAACAATTCAAAGATAAAAATAGATCATCATCAAAAATTGCTCTTACATTAATATAAAAAGGCTCACAAGAAGTATAATCTTTGAAAAAAATACTTAGTGATGTACTGTCAAAGCATATCACATTTGATATCCAAAATAAGGGATTTTGTGAGTTCTTAAAGGGACATTTTATGGTTTTTATGTTGTTCTTGCAGAAAAGTTAGGTTGGCATGATTTTGAAGAAAAGTTGCAAAGTTTGCTGAATCATAGAACATACTAGCTCATCTACGAGTTGTAGCCCAAGCTACGAGTCATAGGATGTGTCGTAGCAAGAAATAGAGACCAAACTTTAGAAATATGCTAAGTGGAAGCCACCCCTACGAGGCCATCCTACGAGTCGTAAGTCTCACCACGATTCGTATAGGTGGACCCGTAGCAGGAATCTGAGAGCCAAATATGTTGGACTAAAAACTGAACACCAAGACTACGAGAGGAACATACGAGTCATAGCTCAAGCAATGACTAATAGTTGTGGTTTGTACCAGTTCTGTCCAAGATGTAGAGAACCTGATATGAGACCTTGACTACGACTCGTAGGTCACTCTACGAGTTGTACCTGCAAGCCATACCAACTGCCAACTGTCTTTTCTGTGTTACCTTTAGGGTTTATTTGTAAACACTATAAGTACATTAAGTTAGGGTTTTATGAGGAGATTCCAGATTTTAGAAGATAGGACTTGCCTTTGTATATTCTCTCAAGAATATTTTAGGGTTTTAGATTAGTTTATTATTCTCTCTTTGAAAACCCATTTTGGTGATTGCGAATCTTGCTTTATATTCATTGTTGATCAATCAAGCTTTTTTGTTTGCTACACTCTTCAGTGTTTTTGTTAAAGGTTTCATTAATGTCTAGTATTTGCATTTTTGCTTGTTTTGCTTTAGCCATGAGTAGCTAAGCACCTACAACTTGGGATTGTGGGAATCATGGGTAGTTGACTTGAAACAATCTAGGTTTAACACATTTCTACGTTTGGGGTTTGCATGTATTGTCTATTTCCCTTCATTACGATTGTCGTTTGGTTGTGGCCAACACCAAACCTCGCCTACTATAACTAGCCCGACCAAGGTAATGACGAATAGGAAAAGAGAAGTAGATGACAGGATTCAATTGATGTATTATCATCTAATCAACCAAACTTAACCAAGGGGAGGTTGACTGGGACAATTGGTACGGTTAGTTGGCATGCCATGGTGGCCGACCAAGCGCCATGGTGAAATTCGACCTTCACCTTCACAAAAGGGTTGGAAGAACCTAAGTTACCATCCTGCATGTGAATTTCCAATTGTAGTTATGTTACCTAGGGTAATTGAGTCAACGAACCATGGTGAACAGAATTCCCAAGTTGTCCCTAAAATTGAGTATTCTCTCGCATCATAGTTTAGTGTTTATTTTACTTTGATTCTGAATCACAACCCCCCCTCCCCTCACATCTAGAGATTATAGTTATGTATCCTTGAAGTGATTAGTAGTGGATTCTTGTAGTAAAGCCCCGTATTCCCTCTGGATTCGACCCTAACTTGTGGTTAGGTTAAATGCTGACAGTGACCGCTTTCTTATTGTAGCGTGAATATCATTACTTAGCTTCATACTTGCAATATGATAAGTGCTTTACATGTTTAAACAGACATATATTCATTCCTTTCATCATCATACAGTCATTCAACTCATAAGACATGCATTGGACCATCAATTCCTCAAGAACCCTAAACCAGAAATTTTATCAAACACTTGGATGATGTGTAATACTAGTGTAAAACCATGAAATTGAAGGGTGAAATCATGCTAGAGAATCCAATGTAAAATAATTAATAGATACTTGGTAATACACTCAAGTAATATACATCAAAAACCTTCATCAAATCCCATAATAAATCTTTGATTCATATCCCAAAACATAGTAAAGTAACCACAATTTCATAAACCCTAACATAGTGTCCAGTGAATTTCATAATGAGCAAGACCCATGGGTAAATCAACTTTAAATCATGCAATTTTAGGTAAAAAGAATCTTGGGAATCATGGGTGAAAGGAACCCATGAAAAAAAAACCACATACCTTAGCTTTGGAGATGACCTTGATGAAGATTGGAGATGGAGACTTGAAGCTTGGATGAGAACCTTAAGAACCGGAAGTGTTTTGAGACTTGAATTTAGGAGATGAAATATTGGCTAAGCATTTGAATGAGTATTGGGGAATGTTTATAATGATATAGGGGTGAAAAATGGCTAAGTATAGGTATTTTCACGTATGGGAACACTTAGGCCTAAAACCCAAATATCTTGGACCGAACTTGAAAAGCTGAACATGAGATATACTGAGGCGCGTCGCGCCTATAACGCGGACTGCCCACTGGAATTCGATACTTTAAAAATTGAAGTTGTGATTCGTGTGCCCTAAAATTGGGGTTAGACCCATTGCCCAATCAATTTGACCCCCTTAACAAGAATATGAAGTTGGATTTCCAAAATAATGCACGAATTTTGAGAAACATGGAAAATACGATTCCGGGCAAGCCAAGGCACATTTTCGGGCACTTTCTGGGTTGGTTACAATATTCCCACTTGGGGACATTCTTTCCTGAATGTCAAAGGAAAATATATAAGTAGAGTAATCCTGAACAAATCAGCTCCAACAAGAATGTAACAAAACATTCAAATACTATTTTCAAAATATCAACATAAGTGTCAACAATCATCATGAACTTGTTAACATAAACATAGATGCATGCAAATGACATAGGGGATGAAACATAAGGCTTAGAATCATGAAAAGACTTCACGTGTTATCAAAAGCTTTAATAGAATGAAAGAGATACGAATATTGTTTCTCCATGCCCGCTCCTCGAGAGACACTTTCCACTTGACGAGCCTTCCAAAGAGCCTTAACGAACACCACATCCTTTTTAATCAACTTTCCACCATTCCATCCGATATCTCTATCGAGACCTTCTCCTAAGTCAACTTATCCTCCAAAACACTGACAACCTCAAAGAGTTGTTTGACATTAGAGTCATCAACACATCCCCTCAACCTAAAAGAATGAAGAATCGGACAAACCATAACTATATCCCCATGTCATTCCACCCTTATGCAACTTTACCAACCTCCCTCTACCTTCTATAAGGACTCAAAACCCTAATCTCATTTGTTAGCCTTAATCACACATAGCCCACTTGGTACCATAAACCACCTCAAGACCTCCAATCCATCAAACCAAATTCAACCAAGTTCACAAGACAAGACTTTATGCAATAAGAACATGGAGCAACCCTTATAAGCCTTTCTAGAACCAATACATAACCAAATCTCACTAGCAACAAGAATAATGAAAGGCATAGTGACGCCCAGAACCGTGTTTGTCAATCAACTTTAAACACACACATATGTTACTTAGTACCAAACGTCACCATCTCCCCTTGGGAGACAACCTCCACTCTACCATCCTTTCGCCCAAAACTTCCAAATCTAATAAGGCAGAGTCAAGGCCTTGCTTAACTAGACCCCTTCAGTGATAGAAGATTCGGAACCATCATAGCTACTACACCAACATTCTTAACCTCACCCAACCTAGTCAACTGGTGAACTCCTCCAACCACGTTCTTGCCACTTGAAGGTCTCTACTTTCCATAATTAACAAGCAACCTCACATCCTCCAACTTCACAAGATCACCATCAAATGATTCATAAGCTCTCCCCACTTCCGGAAGCAATCAACACATCATCACCAAGAACTACCACAAACGTGTCAAGGTAGGATATTAAGACCTTATTCATGAGACCTATAGACCTGACCGTGCATAAGTCCAACTAAAAGAAACCACCCCAAATTCAACATCGTAGAAAGGACATTCAATAGCTCAATAGTCATCAAAAATAGCTCGATAGAGATAATTTAGGCTCCATACCCCTAACTCTTACAAGGTGAAAATGCAATCCCTTGTAGATCAATTGTACCCTAAAACAGTAGATGGACTTACCACTTCACTACCACTCAAAGATAGGTGATTAGTGAATTGGAATATAAGTCTACGAGCCCTACCATCAATGGAGACACAACATGTATGCAATCAATCCATCCCAAGTATAATCATCAAAATCCACCACATCTAATCCGACAAAACCATAAGTCAAGACCTAAATGAAATATGACCGCGGAACAATTTCTAGACCCTTCTAATAACAATAGACTCACTAATGGAATAGACATCAAAAGTCCACATAACAATCCAGAACACACATGAAGTCCACTAGCAACAAAAGGAAACTTCAACATATCGGTAGCAATATCGGTGCCTTATCTATCCCTTTCCTTCTTTGAATAGCATAGAAACGATTACGTCTTGGAGCACCTCCTTGATCAACAAACCCACCTTGGGCATCTTAATTCACACAACCACGTTGACCTCAAGGACAATCCTCTTATCCCTTGTTCCGGACATAATGGCAATCAATATGTTTGTGACCTACTTTTCCACACTTGTAACACACTCTTGAATTCATTAAGCATTTGCCATGATGATGCCTTTCACATTGTGGGCATTTTGGAAAACTCATTCCACCATCTCCTCCTTAGAACCTTGGTCTATCCATTCCTTCCATAGTAAGCCTCTTGTTTAGAGCACTAGAAGACCCTTTGCCTTAAAACTCGATACCTTGTTGGAACCGATAATCCTCAAACCGAGCCCTCTTGGACTCTCCACTACTCTTCTTCCTAAGGTTTTCACCCTCAAGTTGTTCGGAATAAATCATGAGGCAGGACAAATCCATATCATTAATCAACATAGCGGACTGGCATTCTTTACTCACCAAATCGGAGACACCCATCACGAACTTATTCATTTTGGCCCTTGGGTCAGCAACCAAGTGAGGAGTATACTTAGAGAGTTGGTTGAACTTGAGGGCATACTCCCTCAAGCTCATTGACCCTTGTCTCAAATTCATGAATTCTACCAATTTGGCTTCCCTAAGCTCAAGAGAAAAGAACTGATTAAGAAAGGCCACCTTGAACTCTTTCCATAGAACCACATTATTGACTCCCTTCACTTCTCTCCATTGATTACACCATATTTGTACTACCCCTTTGAGTTTGTAGGCCGCCAACTCCACCTTATTTTCCGATCCAACACCCATGATGGCTAATACCTTATAAATCTTATCAATAAACTCTTATGGGTCTTCATCAACCTTTGGCCCATAAAACTTCACTGGGCTCATCCTCATGAAGTCTCTCACCCAAGAAGCCAGTGTAGGAGCATAGGGGGATTGGGCCCCTTGATTGGCATGATTGGCTTGATTGGCCATAACTTGTGCAAGCAAGGTGAGAGCCTTCCGAAGATCTCCATTGGCCAGTTGCACCTCGAGGGCACGGGCTCTTCTTCATTTTGTGTTGGGCATGATCAACTAGCATGGAAAAGAACAATTGTTAGGGGGACAGAACTTACTTTAACTCTATAACATTACTTGGAACATGAAGAAAGGATACATCTCCTAAAACGTCTCATAGCCTCCTACTCATATTTGTAGGGTATAACACAACCATGAATAAGACTCTAATTAACGTGGTGTGTTGGACTATGAGGATGTAACAGTCTAGTGCTCTACTACCATCTTTGTCATAACCCAAGCCAAGGGCCTAGACGTGATTGACAAATCAGAAACCCGAAGGAACCCCAAACAAGCCGCATAGCATATCATTACACATCCCTGGTCACAGAAGTAATTAAAATGACAATAACAGATAAGCATAAGCAAGGGGAATTGGGAGTTAGGGTATACTCCCATATCAGAATAATCAAGAAACAAGAGAGTCAAGGCTTGTAACATCGATACATAACATGTCCAACAACACCTCTACTACATAGATAAGAACCTAGGCCAAGACAAGAAATAGGGCTCACCCTCATAGTGAATGTCTACATAAAAGAAAGATATTTTTGGAATATAGCATGAGATCATAAGCAACATCCCAAGAATGGAGGACTCACCCACAAACTTGAGTAAAACCATATTAGCCACGTGGGTGGAGATTCTCAAGAGGGGCTCCAGTTCCTACATGGTGATATCATGTAACCATAGAGTATATGTTAGTATGTTAGAATGTACTCAGTATGTAGGATGCAATGCAACAAGAGATAGGCAATAATCAAAATGTATAATCATAGCAAGAGATAGTATATTAGCAACATGGCATGCACGTACAATTCTTATAGTAAAACATGCTTGAAAATAATCATTCTTACATAGCTTGTTTAACCCAATAAGGTAACATGATTAGATTATCCAAATACCTTGTACTAGAGGGTGTAAAATATAGCATGAGTCGTAACCCCTCCTGGTAGATAATAGGATGTATATTAAGGTAAAGAGATAGCATAATTCATAACCACTACACATATAGAAGTGATAATGAATATTACATGAGGGTATAAGGTGGCATAGGTCGTAACCCCTACATGTATGCATATGAGGGTGAGGCACTCCACATAGTTCATAACCTCTTCATATGAGTACATTGCATAACCTCAAATCATACACGAGGGTAAGGAGTACAACATAATTCATTACCCCTACATGTAGAAATGAGTAAGTGAATACCACATGACGGTAGAAGGTAGCATAGGTCATAACCCCTTCATGTGTGTACCTTGCATAACCTCAAACCATACACGAGGGTGAGGAGTACAACATAGTTCATAACCCCTATGTGTAGATATGAGTAAGTATGTAGCATTGCTTCATGCATGAGGGTAAGGTGTACAACATAGTTCATAACCCTTACATGTAGAACTTGGCCTTATGCTAGAGGCTAAAGCATATAACATAGTTCATAACCCCTTCTAGCAGGCTTCACAATTTACAAGAGCATAAACCTTAGCATAAGGACTCAATAACTCATCAACAATTCCCAAGAACATAATAACATGAGAGCCCATCAATTAAATCATAAGAATAGATCATCATCAAACATTGCGCTTGCATTCACATAAAAAGGCTCACAAGAAGGAAGTATAATCTTTGAAAAATGGCTTAGCTTCATGCTTGCAATACCATAGGTTCTTTATATGTTTTAAACACACATATATTCATTCCTTTCATCATCTTATAGTCCTTATTCTCATAGGAAACGTATTGGACCATCAATTCCTCAAGAACCCTAAACCGGATATTTTATCAAACACTTGGAGGATATGTAGTACTAGTGTAAAACCATGCAATTCAAGCGTAAAATCATGCTAGATTATCCAATGTAAAACCATCAATAAACATTGGATAACACCCTCAAGCAATATACATCAAAATCCTTCATCAAATCCTACAATAGATCTTAGATTCATAGCCCAAAACATTGTAAAATAACCACAGTTTCATAAACCCCAACTTAGTGTGCCATGAATTTCATAATGAGCAAGACCCATGAGTACATCAACTTTAAATCATGTAATTTTATGTAACAGTAAGCCTAGGCATATTGGGTGAAAGGATCCCATAAAAGAAATCCACTTTACCTTAGCTTTGGAGATGACCTTGATGAAGATTGGAGAAGGAGACTTTAAGCTTGGATGAGAATCTTAAGATCTGGACTTGGGCATCATGGGTGAAAGGAACCCATGAAAGAAGCACACATACCTTAGCTATGGATCTGGACTTGAAGCTTGGATGAGAACATTAAGATCGGGATGTGTTTTGAGACTTGAATTTAGGAGATGAAATATTGGTTAAGTGTTTGAATCGGTATTAGGGAATGCTTAGAATGATATGGGGGTGAAAAATTGCTAAGTAAAAGGTATTTTCATGTATGGGAACACTTAGAGTCTTGGGCCGAACTTGAAAAACTGAATAGGAAATATACTGAGGCTTGTCGCGCCTATAACATAGACTGCCCACTGGAATTTGAAACTTTAAAAATAGAAATTGTGATTCATTCGCTCTAAAATCAGGGTTAGACCCATTCCCCACTCAATTTGACCCCTTTAACAAGAATATGAAGTCGGATTTCCAAAATAATGCACGAAATTTGAGATACATGGAAAATACGATTTCGAGCACTTTCGAGGCACATTTTTGAGCATCTTGTGGGGTCGTTACGATATCTCCCTCTTGGGAAAATTCTTTCCTGAATGTCAAAGCAATTTATATAAGAGTAATTCTGAACAAATCAACCCCAACAAACATGCAACAATACATTCAAACACCATTTTTAAAATATCAACATAAGTGTCAAGAATCATCATGAACTTGTTAATATAAACATAGATGCATGCAAATGACATAGGAGATGAAACATAAGTTTAAGAATCACGAAAGGACATGACATGTTATCATAATCTTGAATTGAATGAAAGAGATAAGGATATTGTTTCTCCATGCCAGCTCCGCGAGAGACACTTTCCACTGGACGAACCTTCCAAAACGCCTTAACAAACACCACATCCTTTTTAATCAACTTCCCACCCTTCCATCTAATACCTCCACCGGGACCTTCTCCTAAGTCAACTTATCCTCCACAACACCCACAACCTCAAAGAGTTCTTTGACACTAGAGTCATCAACACATCCCCTCAACCTAAAAGCATGAAGAACCGAACAAACTATAACCATATCCCTAGATCATTCCACCCTTATGCAACTTACCAACCTCCCTCTATATTCTTTAAGGACTCATAACCCTAAACTCATTTGTCAACCTTAATCACACATAGCCCACTTGGTACAATAAACCACCTCAAGACCTCCAATCCATCAAACCAAATTCAACCAAGTTCACAAGACAAGACTTTATGCAATAAGAACATGGAACGACCATTATAAGCCTTTCTAGCAACAATAAACCCATATAACCAAATCTTACTAGCAATAAGTAATAATGAAAGGAATAGCGACTCCCGAAACCATCATTGTCAATCAACTTTAAACACACATAAGCCACTTAGTACCAAAGGTCACCACCTTCCTCTTGGGAGACAACCTCCACTCTACCATTCTTTCGCCCAAAAGTTTCAACTCTAAAAAGGTGGAATCAAGGACTTGCTTAACCCTTCAACCGTAGAAGATTCGAAGCCGTCAAAGCCACTACACCACCATTGTCAACCTCACCCAACCTAGTCAACCGGTGAACTCCTCCAACCAAATTCTTGCCACCCAAAGGTCTCCATATTCCATAATTAACAAGTAACCTCACCTCCTATGAATTCACAATATCAGCCTTAAATGATTAACAAGCTCTCCCCACTTTCGGAATCAATCAACACATCATCACCAAGAACTACCACAAACGTGTCAAGGTAGAGTTTTAAGACCCTATTCATGAGACCTATAGACCTGACCGATGCATAAGTCAAATCAAAAGACTCCACCCCAAATTCAACATACCAGAAAGGACATTCAATGGCTCAATGGTCACCGGAAACAACTCGATAGAGATAACTTGGTCTCCACACCCTTAACTCTTACAAGATGATAATGCAATCCCTTGGAGATCAATTATACCCTAAAATAAGAGATGGACTTACCCCTTCACTACTATTTAAAGATGAGTGATTAGGGAATTGGAATCTAACTCAATGGGCCCTACCTTAAATGGAGACAAAACACGCATGTAATCAATCCATCCCAACTATAATCATCAAAATTCACCACATCTAATTCAACAAAACCATAAGTCAAGACCTAAAGAAAGGGGGCACTGCAATGGTACCTAATACCAACAATGAGTTAATCCCAATACGGCCAATCATAAGATGGAGGCTATGCATGGATTGCAGAAAACTCAATGCTTCGACATAGTAGGATCACTCTCCGATGCCATTTATGGATCATATGTTGGATCGACTAGCTGGGAAGGGGCGATACTACTTTCTTGAAAGGTATTCCAGCTAATCAGATCATCATCGCTCCAGAGGATCAAGAGAAGACAATATTTACATGCCTCTATGGCACCTTCACATTCAAGAGGATGTCATTCGGGTTGTGTAACGCTTCAGCAACATTCTAGAGATGCATGATGTCCATTTTCTCAGACATGGTGGAGAACATTATTGAAGCCTTCATGGATGACTTTAGTGTGGTGGACACTCATTTGAGGATTGTTTGAAGCCCCTAATTTATAAAGATGCGAAGAGAGCCATCTGGTAGTAAACTGGGAAAAGTGCCACTTCATGGTGAAATAGGGTGTTGTGTTGGGGCATAGGATATCTAGCAAATGTGTTGAGGTTGACAAAGCTAAGTAAAGGGTGTGAGGATATTCTAGGGACATGCAGGATTATACCAAAGGTTCATAAAGGATTTCTCTAAACTTGCACATGCATTGTCCAAACTATTAGAGAAAGATGCTAAGTTCATGTTTGATGACGCGTGTCTAAAAGCCTTTGAAGATCTAAAGAAGTGGTTTATCTCAGAGCTAATCATTGTGGCTCTAGACTAGTCCAAGCATTGGTCTTTGCATTCAAAAAATTCAGATCATATCTGTCAGGGGCCAAGGTAGTGGTGCACACAACCACTCAACACTTAAATATTTGATAGCTCAGAAGGATGAAAAGCCAAGTTTGATGAGATGGGTCCTTCTCTTTCAAGAGTTCAACTTTGACATTTTCGACAGAAAAGGGATAGAGAATCAGCTTGCAGGTCAGCTTTCCAGTTTGGAAGATAAGGCGATGAATTTGATGATGAATTAATAAATGATTCTTTTCCTGACAAGAGAGTGTTGGTTGCATCTCATGATTTGATACTTGGTTTGTAGATTATGCACACTATTTGGTGAGTGATATCATACCACCCGATCTAAACACACATTAGCGTCGAAAGTTTATGTCTGATGTGAAGATTTTCTTCTGGGGTGACCCATACTTGTTCCAAGTATTTGCTATTGGGATTATTCATCACTGCATTCTCGAGGTTGAGATGATGAGCATCCTTAAGGCATGTCAATTGTCATTGGTGGGTGGACATTATAGTGGGATTTGAACAACCCACAAGATCTCACAATGTCGGTATTACTGGCCCACCATCCACCAAGACTCCCACGACTATGCCAAAGATTTTGATAGGTACCAAAGAGAAGGTAGGGTTTCCCGCAAGAATGAGCTCCCTGTAAACCCCATTATGGTGATTGATTTGTTTGATGTATAGGGAAAGATTTCATAAGACCACTTGTTAGCTCGCATTGAAAAATGTACATCCTTGTTTCTATGGATTATATGTCAAAGTGGGAGGAAGTCCCTTACCCAACAATGAGGGCAAAAGTGTCACAATATTTCTGAAAAAGAACATCCTCTCAAGGTTTTGCACCCCTCGGACAATTATCAGTGATGGAGGTTATTACTAATACAATAGACTTTTTAAAGCTCTTCTTAAAAAGTATCGACTGAAACATTGGGTGGGGACGCCATATCATCCTCAGACAAGTGGTCAGGTGGAGGTGTCCAATAGTGAAATTAAACAAATTCTATGCAAGGCTATGAATACAAATAAGATAGATTAGTCGCAGAAGCTAGCTGATGCACTTTGGGCATACCTAAGTGCATTTAAGACCCTTATAGGCATGTCCCCCTTCCAACTTGTCTTTGGGAGAGTATGTGACTTGCTAGTAGAGCTTGAGCATAAAGCAATGTGAGCATTGAAGAAGTTAAATTTGGATTGGAATAGTGCAACAAAGTCTAGGTTGAGCCATCTCAATGAGCTTGATCAGTTTTAATTGAGCTTGATGAGTTTTAATTGAAAGTATAATAGCTCGACTTTGTACAAACAAAAAATGAAGCTACAGTATGACTGCCACAGAGAAAATCGCTAATTGGCACCAAAGGACTTTGTGCCACTCTACAATTCTAGATAAAGTTGTTCCCTAGGAAGCTCAAATCTAGATGGTTAGGACCCTTTTGACTAGCACGTGTCTTTGATCATAGGGCCATTGAGTTGGAGATGCAAAATGGAGAAACTTTCAAGGTAAATGGCCAAAGAGTCAAGCCATACCTTGGAAATGTGGAAGAGATAAATACAGTCGAAGAATGGAATCTTGAGAAAATCTGAGTAGTCAAGCCATCTATGTCATGTCGTGATAATAAATCAGGCACTGATTGGGAGGCAACCCAAGGTGGCGACTGGTGCTTAGGTCCCCAAGTATGTTGTTTGACCTCTTATATTCAATTTTTGCTTAATTTTGTTCATTGGGGACAATGCAAACCTTTTTCAATGGGGTATGGGTAGTTATGCGCCTCAATGAAGTCTAAGTAGCTTATTTTCCATAACAACCCCAATTTTTTATCCTGGAGTTTTCTTGCCTATGTTCTTTTTCCCTGTGGATATTTATTTTGTGTTAAATCGACATGTTTAGGATGTTTAGATAATATTTGTAGCATATTGTACCAATACTTGTGGCATATAGCATGTTTTTATGTTTTGTTTTGAAAAATGATACCCACTCAAAATTTTGATTAAGTAGGTAGATAGTAACCATGCATGTTTAGGTCTCTGACGATATCTGTTCTAATAAGTGAGGGTACATTGAGATGGAAAGCATGATCTTTGAGTGTTTTGTTGATAATGTATGTTGTGACATAAAAGTGGGTGCTTACTTTGGTAAATTCATGTATTTTGATAATTCACAACTTGCCATGTTATTCTAAGTTGGATTGTAGATTAATTGGATTAGGAAAGGATTTTAGACCCTTGTTCTTAAATGGTCCACTTTATCCTAAAAATAACCAACCAAATTGATGATATATCCCTTGTTCCTAATATTTGAGCCTAACATGTACCTATTCTTTCAAAACACCTGATTAACCTAGCCTTGTCTAGTGAAAAATCCTTAAATTGGCCCTGGTCTTTCCATGAACAATTGTGTACTTTGACTGAGGCAAAAACCCAAAGTTGAGGGTGGCTACCAAAAGTGGCCCTATTTAGGAGGATGGATAGTGTGCACCTCAACACAGGCTTAATGCCTAAGCTGAGGGTAGCTAGTGTAATGGTAAAAATAAAAAATGAGGTAGGTGAGTTAGGAATACAAAGAAAACAGAATAATCATGTACTAGTTGCACGAAAAATAAAAAGAGGCTTAGAAAGAGCTAAAAAGAAAAATGAAGTGCAAAAACAGGGAAAAAGTTGAAAAATGAAATGAAAGCACCCAAAAAAGCTTGAAAAAGGAAAAAAGGAGAATAAGGTGAAAATGACTAAGTTTGTGGGGCAAAAGTGTAGAAAACGCAGTTCAAGGAGGACCTTTGATCACTATTTTCCCAAAATATTATACCAAAGCCCCCTGACCCTATGTTACAAGCCTAGAAAGTCCTCAAGTGATCCTAGCCTAATTAGTTGAAAGACTAAGTCATGAGTATAGGGAAAGCCTATGGTATAAGTCATCATGTATGAATATCTATTGTGAGAGGTAGTGTTTTTTCACAGTCTCAAGATTTAAACATGAAACCATCATTGAGTGTCAAAAAAGGGGCTTCTTTCTGTGAGAGCGTTTGCATTGCATTGTAAACATTTGACTTGTTTAGTGAGGACTATTGATATTCCTTTGCTTGTCATAGTAGTGTTGTCAGATGCACCAGTTTGCATTGGTTTAATAAATAGCTATCAAATCCTATCTTGAAAAGTTGGTGTGGGTATCTGAGTCTGAGATGCGTATGATATATGCCATTGGGTTGAGGTTTGTGCATTACTGTGTTGTCCATATTGATTGAGTCATCGCTTGAGGACAAGCAATAATTTTAAGTTGAGGGTATTGATATCCTACCAAAATACAACACTTTTGCTTCTTAAAACTTAGGATGTTATGTGTTCTCAATGCGACTTTAGTTATTTTTATGTGTTTTTGTTTTTAGATTTGCAAGATTACAAGTTGGCCAGGATCTTTTGGGGAAAAATTATAGAAGTTGATGGGTTTGCTATTGTATAAGACCTTAAATGACTCGTACAGCTACGAGTCATAAAGATATTTCGAGAGGAATTCTAAGTGAGGGGCTATTTGCTGAAGTTGAAGTCTACGAACATACAGACGAGTGGTGGATCAATTTATGAGTAGTAGACCACCTTTCGTGGCTTGAGGATCAGAGAAGTGGATTTGCAGTAATTTCATCAGACAAAACCCCCTTTAAGGTTTGTAAACCACTTCAAAATTCGTGAAAGGGTGTCATAGAAGAGAATTCCAAAATTCCAGTATCTGATTATGAGACCGCGACTACGAGCCATAGAAGACTCTACGAGTTGTAGAGTTCTTTCATGGAGATTGCCGACCATTTTTCCTAATTTGTTTAGGACTTGTTTTTATTTATTACAAATATGTTTTTAGGTTATTTTTCAGAAGTTCTAACCAGTTCACGTAAGTATTCAGTAGTTTTATATTTTGTGCTCAAAAAACTCAATATTCTTAGAGAGCAAAATTGTGAGAGAGTCTTTGAGAACACTTGTGCTTTAATTCAATCTTCAAGGTTGTGATTTTCATTTACATTGGATTATCTTGATCTTAGGTCAACTGTATAAGTGTTTAATTATATCTTCTCAATTCATAATCTCTTCATCTATACAAAACATGAGTAGCTAAATGCACATCTCGGGTTGTGGGAACCATGAAGAACAAACAAAGTAAAGCCGGATAATTCACAATTCTTGGAAGGTGTATATGCATATATTGATTAACTCTCTTCATTTTGCATGTTTTCTAGTGGTGTCCAATATTAGAATCCGCCTATTATTACTAATGGACCAAGGTAGTGACGAATAGGAAAAGAGATTAATTAACATGATTCGATTAATATGTTCTCGTCTAATCAGCCAAGCTGGGCCAAAGGGAGGTTTTACTGGGACTTATAGTTTATGGTTAGTAATGCACACTATGAGATGGGCCAAGTCGCATAGTGAAATTCGCCTCTCACCTTTGACAAAAGGGCTTGGTGAACTTAAATTACCATCCTGCATGCTAAAAACTAGACAAGAATTAGGTTATTTGGGGATACTAAGATGGGGAATCAGGGGAACATAATTCCCTAGTTGCTCTCTATTATTGATTTTTCTCCCGTGATAGTTACTTAGTTGATTTTCTTATTATTATTTACTACAACTCCCCCTCCATAGGGAATTGAGTCAGTTGACTACTTGGATTGTATATTGGTGAATTTGTCTTGAGTCTACGTATTCCCTGTGGGTTCGAACCTAACCTTGGGTAGGTTCTATTTTGTGACAGCGACCTCATTATCCTCTAAAAAGGAGGTGTAACTTAGCGACATAAGGTAAGACTTGCATATCAGGGGTAAATTAGGCACCATTATCACCTAAAAAGTCAGGTTGTGATAAGTTAGTATCAAACTCCCAAGTTCGCTGGTCTAACCTATACAGAGCTACCGCCCAATAAAGTCCTATGGATGGGTGCGGAGATGTCTCTGACATATCTTTGGGAGGCTATGACATACACAAGGAATCTCCTCTTGGTTGTATCATTTCATTCAGTTGTGTTGTTGGTCTTTTGGGGTCTCATTTGTCTTATTCTTTGCAGACATAGTTCACAGAGATTGACTTTGGGATAGAGGTAGGGTTGTAGCACCAACTCCAAATAGATATGTAGCTCTATAGCCGGTAGAGGAGCACTTGGATGTCCCTATATCCCCTCAGCTAGTCCAGCCAAAGTTAACATAGCCCGCGATCACTCCTATTATGACAAATATAGTTCAAGCGGCTGTTACACAGTTACTTGCTACCTTAGGGGGTACACAGTTGGCACCAGTACCAGAGCAAGCTTTAGTATAACCAGCACAACTCGTACAACCTCCAACTTCTATTCTATCTGAGCATGCAGCCCCTCTTGTGTAGCCTGATGTTATAGAGGGCATTGACCTTACGAGGATCAGTGGGGGCTCGGTTATTTTCATGGATTGGGACCCCCAAGAATATTTGGAGTGATATAGGAGGATGCTTATGAGTTCTTGATGACTTGTTAGGAGAGGAAATAGACCTTGAGATTATTAAAGACTAGAGGTGTAGATTTTACCACTTATCAATTAGATAGGTTGTCAGACAATGGTGGTGTGCATGATGTGTTGTCAAATTACAACACATTTGATGCCTAAAACAAAGGATTTTGTGAGTTCTTAAAGTGACTTTTTAGTATTTTGATGACCTTTTGTGTTAATCTTGCAGAATAGTTAGGTTGGCATGATTTTGAAGAAGTTGCAGATTTTGCAAAAATATAGGTCATACAAGCCCACCTACGAGTCTTAGCTCAAACTACGAGTCGTATGTTGTTTCGTAGCAAGAATCAGAGATCAAAAATTAGAAATCTGCCTGGTAAAGGTCACTCCTATGGGCCCAGCCCATGAGTTGTAAGACATTCTACAACTCGTATAGGTGGACTCGTAGCGAGAATCAGAGAGCCAAAATGTTGGACCAAAAACTGAAGACCAAGTCTACGAGATCAACATACAAGTCGTATCCCAAGCAATGACTTGTATCTATAGGTTGTACCAATTTAGTCAAAGATGCCAAGATCCTGATACGAGAGCTGAACTACGACTCGTAGCCCGTCCTACGAGTCGTAACTGTGAATTTATCATATGCCAACTGTCTTTTCTGTATGAATTTTAGGATTGTTTTGTACACACTATAAATAGTCTAAGTTAGGTTAATTTGAAAGAGTTCGAACAATAGACATCTCTCAATAGAATTTTGAAGCTTTTCTTAGGTTTTAGAGTAGATTAGTGTTTTCTTTGGGAAAACTCCTTTTGGGAATTGCAAATCTTTCCTTGTACTCATTGTTGACCAATCAAGCTTGTGGGTTCACAACTTGTGGTGCTTATTTCCTACATTGTTATTGGTGAAACTCTCAACTATGTCTCTTATTTGCATTTTTATGTGTTTTTTTTAGCCATGAGTAGCTAATCACCCACAACTTGGGGTTGTGGGAACTATGGGTAGTTAACTTGAAATGACCTAGGTTTTGTGCATATTTATGATTAGGGTTTTGCATGATTAATGTTGTTTCGTGATGGCCAATACCAAACCCTGCCTACTGTCATGATCTCGACCAAGGTAGTGATGAAAAGGAGAAAGGAAGAAAATGACAGGGTTCGGTTGATGTTTTCCCGTCTAATCCACCAAACCTGACCAAAGGGAGGTTGACCGGGCCAATAGGTAACAGTTAGTTGGCACGCCATGGTAGCCGGCCAAGCGCCATGGGGAAATTCGACTTTCACCTTCACAAAAGGGCTGGAAAAACTTAAGTTACCGTCCAACATGCAATTCACTAATCGTAGTTATATTATCTAGGGTAATTGAGTCAATGAACCATGGGGAACACAATTCCCAAGTTGTTCCCAAAATTGAGAACTTTCCCATAATCTAGTTAGCATTTATTTAAAGTTTTTCTTTGAATTACAACAACCCCCCCCCCCATCTTGAGATTGTAGTTATAGATACTAGGAATGATTAGTTGTGAAATGCTATAGTCAAGCCTGTATTCCCTGTTGATTCGGCCCTAACCTCGGTTAGGTTAATTACTGATGGCAACTGCTTTCTTATTGGAGCATGGCCATCATCATAAAATTATGGCGCCGTTGCCAGGGAATACGACTAGGTTTGATTTGATTTCACTATTAGTTAATTCTACTGTTAATTTCAAGAGTCTCTTATATTTTATTTTTTCTATTTGTTTTTGTTAGTAACTCTAGGAATAGGTTGGCTAGCACTATGGCTGAGCAAAAGCTTTACATTGCAACCGATTGTTGGAAGCTTTAAAGAGGCATGCCATATTTCATGGAAAAAAGTCCGAGGATCCACAAATTCACTTGCAGAATTTAGTTAAACATTGAGGGAGGTCCTTGGGACAAGACATCCTGTTTGGGTGGCTATGGCTCTCCAAGTTTTCCCCATGACTCTTCGAAATGAAGCTACAAAATAGTGGTCAATCCTCCCACCTGATGTTTGCTCAAACTGGGGAGAGGTAAAAAGAGTCTTCCTCAGAAACTTCTACAAGGAGACCAACATGTAAAGGCTACAAAACAACATTTGTAACTTCAATAGAGTGCCAGGAGAACCTTTAGTAGTGGCTTGGTAGAGATACAAATAGTGCTTGGCTGCAAATCTGAATAATGGTCTAACTGATGATGAATTGGCAGCTAGCTTCTATTGAGCACTAACTTCTGAACTACAAGGGCAGTCTGACGCATTATTCGAAGGAGAACGTTGGGAGTTCGTAAGGCAGCCATTTAATGATATAATTGAGACCATGGACAAGCTATCTGTAGTTGTTAAAGTCGGACCAACCCCTTCAAGGGTAAGCCGAACCAACCACTAGCGCATCTACAGGAGCCTCTAGTAAAACCTAAAGCGAAAATATTGAACATTTGACGAGGTTACCTCACCAGCATTGTGTCACCGATCAACTAACCCGGATGGAGCATAGTCTTGAACAAGTCCTGACCAAGGTGAATGAACAAGATGACATCGTTAGGGTGATAAAGTTTGATGTACTCAAATGTAATTACAAAATAGAACAACAAACTATATCAATGCAAATTCTGGGTGATAGGATTGAATAGCTCATTGAGCAACTAGATGCAGTGCAAGATGAACAAAGGAAAAGTAGAAGGAGCAGTGATGGAGCCCATGAGGAAGTCTGGGTACTCATGAATGACTGAGTCGAGCCACATCGTTAAACAAGGCGCTTCTTGGGAGGCAACCCAAGCTTCTTATGTTTGTTGCTTTATTTTTAGACATTTTATCATATTTTGACTATTGATTAGTAAGTTAGGATATGTTTGACATTATTGAGAGTTTGAACATGTTGCATTAACTACTATTTGGTGTATCTTAAGTGATGGGCTGCAGGAACAAATCAAGAGCTGAAGAATAGATAAATCATGTTGTGAAAGAATTTCTATGAGCATGCCTACGAGTCGTAGTTAACGTTATGACTCATAGTCATGTCTTGTAGAGAGAAACAGTAAATATCAGAAAGTTGCATCCACACTAAGAGCCAACCTTACGATTCGTAGGACCCTTTATGAGTTGTAAGTGGGATTCGTAAAGCTCAGGTATGAAATCATAATTTTTCTAAGTGTTGGGTATACTAAGAAACCTCGATTATGAGTGGCATGATGGCTTATGACTCGTATCTGCGAAAGTTCGAAGGATGAGTCGTTGAGAATATGAAGAGTCAAACATCTTTTGCCTCTTCATCTTCCTTCAAAAAATGTTCCATTTTATCTTATAAGCTTCCCCTACCATTCCCTTTCATTAGTTAATGCATACTTAAATCTTTCACCCACTAAAATCCCCCAGCAAGCCAACTGAGCACTAACAGAATCATGTGGTCTTTCTCCTCTTGTTCATTCATTCATCTACCTAGTAGGTTCTCGCAGTTAAATTTTGTGTATCTCTGAGAAACAATTTTTTGCTCTATGGAAAATGGAATGGAGGCTTGAGACCAGTACTAGTATACCCATGCAAAAGTACTTATGATAGTAAGGAGCATTTGTTATGTAATTGTTTATATCTTTGAAAAAAGTAGAGTTTTGAATGTTGTTCATAATTGGTGAATTTTTTATTTAATATTATGAACCTGTACATGTGTTGCTTTGTTTATGGATCATAATGAACCTTGTATGGGTTAAAATTGTTGAGTTGGGGTAGTGTAGTGTAGTTTCCTGTATGCATTGATGTGATAGATTTTAGGTGAGTTTTGAACTGTTAAGGAGGAAGACATACTTTTTTGACACGTTAGGTAATGAATGATACTTATGCTCATTGCTACACTGTCTATGCTCTTGTGATTGTAACCTTTAATGCCTCTTTGAGATGATTGCCGATCTTTGTGGAAAGATAAAAGACACCTGACTGACTCTCTATTTTTTGCTACGAAGATCCACTACAAGTCGTAGGTCTCTCTACGAGTCGTAGTGGCCTTTCGTAGAAGGACGCAGTCATCCAAGGTGCCTGAACTCTGTTCATGCAAGTTTCACCTATGAATCGTAGCACCTATTACGAGTCTTGATGGTGGTTTCATGACCCTTATATGAATTTTCAAAGCATCTCTGGAACAAGATACGATTGAAGCCTACGACTCGTAGGTCACCGTAGGAGTCGTACCTATATCCTGAACCTGCAACCCTAAACCTAGTTTAGTCTCTTTGCTTAAGATGTCTTATTGTTAATTGTGTGATTATCTTGTGTATTGGTGCCAAAGAGTATGCTACTCAAAATTTTATTTGTAATGGTTTTGCAAAGACAATGTTTCCAAGAGAGCGAAGGGTGGTTGCCCTACCCCCAGGATACCAATCGAGGGTTGATACATATGAGGATGAGCAGTCAACTTATCTTGAGTCTAGCTTTCCCTTACCACAAGCACAATCATCTGGTGTACAGAATTGAAGAGGATGGAGATATTTGTCAGAGTATTAGTTGTTAAGAGAGCACGAGCGGTGGAGGGCAGGATCAATGTATTTGAGGCAAGAGTTCAGATGACGCTCGAGGGAGCTAGGCCTGCTGACGTGAGTTCATTTACTGAGGAGTTGGACAACTTCAAGGCCGATTTATCACAGCCAATGGCAGCCCTCATTCCAGCCCTAGAGGTAGCGCAGGGAGGTGCCGAGGCTTTTGATTGGCTCGCCAACAATCCAGAAACCTAGGGAAGAGGCCCCTTGAGCATGCTGACCCAGAGCCGGCCTTGAAAAAGATGAGGTAGGAGGAGGAGCCCATACCTTCTGAGGTGGTGCAGGAGTCGATTATGTTGGCGGCTATGTAGAGAGGAGAGCACAACACACCCTACCTGGAGAGGGTACTTTCGGCACTACAGTAGAGGAGGAGAGACAGCCTCAGGACCCTGCTGATCAGACCGGGACTGGTGCATGAGCACCAATATGTTTGATTCTTTTGACCCAGTTCCTATCTTGGCATTTTTGATACTTGTTCTCTTTTTAGATAGTCTTGCTTTTATGTGGTTTTTGCTTGTGTTATAATTATGTTTCTGTCAGATGTTATTTTTACTTTTAATTTGAATGTTTATTTTTGGTATTTAATGAATGTATGTTTATGTTTCTATATTATATAGTTTTGTTTTGTTTTTTGTCTTTTCTTTGAGGACAAAGTATCATCTTTTGGTAGGGTGGTGGAAGTTATGGATTAAGATGAAGTTTGAGTAGCCTCAAGTCCATAACTTCCCACATTTTTTATCCCAAGGTTTTCTTGCCTTATTTCTTTTTCCTTATGGATGTTTAATTTTTTGTTGAATCGGCATGTTTTAGGAAGTATAGATAATTTGTAAATGCATAGAAATGTTATCTAATTGAATATATGTAGCTCTTAAATTTTCATTAAACTTTAGATGAAAAATTGGGTACCCTCAAAATTTTTGAGGTTGTAAGTATTGATGCATTCATACATTTCTAAGTATCTGGCAATATTTGTTCTGATATTGTTAAGGTAAGCTTAGACTAAAAGCATGACCTGTAAGTCTATACTTGATTGTGGATGCAATTGCCATGTGTGATGTGAGCTTATTTTGCTGTATTCATGCATTTTGTATGGACTCAGAAGTTTTCCCTTCTTCTTACTCTATGTCATGCTATAGAAGTTAAGGTAAGGTTTTCCCCCCTAATGATCATTATTTGCTATGCTACATCATGCCTAACACAAGAGGAAGGAGAGCCCGCACACCCAAGGAACAACCAGCTCATGATGAGCTCCGGGATGCTCTTATTTACTAGCTCAAGTTCTGGCTAATGAAGTCAACCAAGAGGACCAAGCCCCTCATGCTCTTACCCTGGTATCTCGGGTGAGAGGCTTTATGAGAATGAACCCACTAGAGTTCAATGGGTCTAAGGTGAATGAGGAGCCTCAAGAATTTTTTTATGAGGTATACAAAGTGTTGTCCATTATGGTGTGAGGTTGGAAGAGAAGGTGGAGTGGGCGAGTTAGCAACTCAAGAGGGTGGCTCAAATATGGTACACTCAATGGAAGGATAAGAAGGGGAATAACAATGTGTTTCTATGGGAGGAGTTTAAGGTATCTTTACTCAATCAATTCTTCCCTGTTGAGCTTAGGGAGGTCAAAATGATGGAGTTCATGAATTTGAAACAAGGTTCATTGAGAATGAGGGAGTACGCCTCATATTCAACCAACTCTCAAAATATGCTCCACATTTGGTTTTCGACTCAAGGTCTAGAATGAATAAGTTTGTGAGGGGTGTATCCGACCTGGTAAGTGTAGAATGTCATACTGCCATGTTAGTTAATGATATGGACTTGTCCCTCTTGATGACTTATGCCAAACAACAAGATGGGGAGAAATTAAGGAAGAGAAGGGGTCATAAGGCCAAGATCGCCCATTTTGATGGTAAGTTCCAAAGACACAAGGGTGGCTAGTTTCACCAAGGCCAAGGGTCTTCTCATGCTCCTAGTGGGAGATTTGCTATTGACTACCCAAGGCCGCAAGAGGGTTGTGGTGTGATGCCTAGATCCCTATGTCTAAAGTGTGGTGGGGGTCATAGTGGCCCATGATTGAGGGATACCAAAGTTTGTCTTAAGTAGGCATAAGATGATTGATTGTCCACGAAATCACAACAAGGGTAAGGATATTTGTCCTCAAGGTCGGGGTGCTAATGTAGTTCCTTTGGGTAAAGGAGGTCAACAAGGTGGTGCCCCAAGGCATAATTGGTTTTATGCTCTCCATGAGAAGCAAGGGGTTGATGAAGTTCCCGATGTCGTCACCAGTATGTTAAAAGTCTTTGATTTTGATGTATATGCATTGATAGACCCCGGTGCCACTCTTTATTTTGTTATTCCTCTTATTGCCAAAAAGTTTCATGTTAAACCCATTTGTTTGTGTGAGTCTTATGAAGTGTCTACTCCTATTGGTGCATCTATTATTGCTAGAAAGGTCTATAGAAATTGTCCCATTTTCATATTGCATAAAATGTTGCCTTATGATCATGTTGAGTTGGATATGGTTGATTTTGATGTCATTCTTGGGATCTATTGGTTGCATGCATACTATGCCTCTGTTGATTGTAGAACCAGTAGGGTCAAGTTCTAATTCCCAAATGAACCCATACTTGAGTGGGAGAGTCATGATGTGGTGGTCAAGGGTAGGTTTATCTCTTGCATTAAAGCCCAAAAGTTGATTGCTAAGGGGTGTCTCTATCATCTTGTGAGGGTTAGGGATGTGGAGTCCAAAGTCCTTTCTGTAGAGTTGGTTCCAGTGGTAAATGAGTTCCTGGATGTCTTTCCAAATGGCCTCCGTTGTGTTCCTCCTGAAAGGGAAATAGACTTTGGTATAGACGTCCTTCCCGATATTCAACCCATTTCTATTCCCCTTTACAATATCGCCCTGAAGGAGTTAAAGGAGTAGAAGGAGCAATTGGGGGACTTATTAGAGAATGGTTTTACTAGGCCTAGCTAATCACCTTGGGCTGGACCGATGTAGTTTGTGAAGAAGGATGGGTCTCTTAGAATGTGTATTGACTATCGACAACTTAATAGGGTTACCATCAAGAATAAGTATCCTCTCCCAAGGGTTGATGATTTGTTTGACCAACTTCGAGGGGCTAATCTCTTCTCTATGATTGATCTTCGATCTGGGTATCATCAAGTGAAGGTGAGGGAGAGCGACATTCCCAAGACGGCCTTCCGGACTAGGTATGAGCATTATGAATTTGTGGTTATGTCTTTTGGGTTGACCAATGCACCAGCCATCTTCATGGATCTTATGAATAGGGTCTTTAAACCTTACCTTGATTTGTTTGTGGGGGTCTTCATTGATGATATTTTGATCTATTCTCGTTGTGAGGAGGAGTATGTGGCTCATTTGAGGGTAGTGCTACAAAGATTGTAGGAGGAGAAGTTGTATGCTAATTATGCAAAATGTGTATTTTTGTTGAAAGAAGTTTCCTTTCTAGGTCATATGGTGTTGGAGGATGGCATTAAGGTGGACCTTAAAAAGATGGATGTGATTAGACATTGGCCTAGACCATTGACCCCATCGGACATTGGAAGCTTCTTAGGCTTAGCGGGTTACTACCGGAGGTTTGTGAATGGGTTCTATTCTATTCCTCTCCCATGTCTAAGTTGACTCAAAAGAAGGCTAGGTTTGTGTGACCGATGAGTGTGAAAAGAGTTTCCAAACCTTGAATGATAAGCTTTTCTCCGCTCCTATGTTGTCACTATCGGAAGAGTTTTTGGGTATTGTGATGCCTTTTGAATTGGTTTGGGTTGTGTTTTGATGGAAAAATTATAAGGTGATAGCCTATGCCTCTAGGCAATTCAAAGTGCATAAAAAGAATTATCCTACTCATGATCTTGAATTGGCCGCCATGGTATTTGCCTTGAAAATTTGGTGTCATTATTTATATGAGGTGCATGTTGACATGTTTACTGATCATAAGAGTCTCCAATATGTGTTCACTCAAAAAGATCTTAAATTAAGACAAAGAAGGTGGTCAGAGCTTCTTAAGGATTATGATATGAGTGTGCATTATCATTCCGGTAAGGCTAATGTTGTGGTGGATTCTTTGAGTAGGGTATCTATCGGTAGTTTAGCTCATGTTATGGTGGGAGCAAAGAGGTGGCTGGGGAGGTCCATCGGTTTGCTAGATTGGGGGTTAGGTTGGAAGAGGTTGATAATGATGGTATTGTGTTTGTTGATGGTTCAAAGTCTTCCTTAGTTGATGAGGTAAAAGCAAAGAAGATCTTGATTCCTCCTTGCTAGAATTGAAGGCCTTGGTGAGAGAGGGCAAGGTGGAGGTTTTCTCCCAAGGGGGAGACGGTGCCCTTAGGTACCAAGGTAGGTGGTTCTGTGTGCCTTGTGCTGATAACTTGAGAGAGAATATTCTTGATGAAGCTCATAATTCTTCCTATTCTATCCACCACGGTTCAACAAAGATGTATAGAGATTTGAGGGATGTATTTTTGTGGGGAGGTATGAAGAAAGACATTGCAAAATTCGTATCTTATTGTCATAGTTGCCAACAAGTCAAAGCCGAACACCAAAGGCCGGGTGGCCTAACCCAAGACATAGAGATTCCTACTTGGAAGTGGAGGAAATTAACATGGACTTTGTTGTTGGGTTTCCTAAGACTAGAAAGGATTTTGATTCTATTTGGGTTGTGGTTGATAGAATGACAAAATTGACTCATTTCCTACCGGTTAAGACTACTTATGGGGCTGAAGACTATGTTAAGTTGTACATTCATGAGTTGGTGTGATTCCATGGGGTGCCCTTGTCTATCATATCAGATCGTGGTGCTCAATTCACTTCTCACTTTTTGAGGTCCTTCCAAAGAGGTCTTGGAACCAAGGTATAGCTTAGTACGGCCTTTCACCCTCAAACGGATGGCCAAGCCGAAAGAACTATCCAAACTCTTGAGGATATTCTTACAACTTGTATTTTGGAGTTTAAGGTAGTTGGGATGATCATCTTCCAATGATTGAGTTTGCTTCTAACAATAGCTATATTTCTAGCATTTGTATGACTTATTTTGAGGCCCTCTATGGTAGACGTTGTAGATCACCGGTTGGGTGATTTGAAGTGTGAGAAATGGTTTTGTTGGGTCCATGTTTATGGAGGCTACGGAGAAGGTAAGGTTTATTAGAGAAAGGTTGCAAAACAACCCAAAGTTGTCAAAAGTCCTATGCCGGTGTGAGGAGAAGGGAGATTGAGTTTAAAGTTGATGATTAAGTCTATTTAAAGGTGTCACGCAGGAAGGGTGTGGTTCATTTTGGCATGAAGGGTAAACTAAGTCCAAGATTTGTGGGTCCTTATAGGGTGTTGAGTAGGATCGGTAAAGTAGCCTATGAGTTGGAGTTTCCTAGTGAAATGGATTTGGTACATCCGGTCTTCCATGTGTCTATGTTGAGGAAATATGTGGGTCATCCGAATGTTATTATGACATTGGATGTTATGGGTGTTGTTGAAGACTACTTGACTTATGAAGAATTTCTACTATAGATCTTGGATAGACAAGTGAAGAGATTTAGGAACAAGGATGTTGCTTCCCTTAAGGTCCTTTGGAGAAATCAACAAGTCAAAAGTGCTACATAGGAAGCTGAAGCGGACATGCAATAGCGATACCCCTACCTTTTCCATTCTACTCAAGCCCGAGGTACTAATTCTAAGTCTCCTATGTGATTTCATGTATAATGTTTCAGCCTCTGTGCCATGTGCATGCATTAATGTTTATATTGACAAAGTTCATGGTGATTTTAACACTTATGCTGAGATTTTTGAAAATGGTGTTTAAGTGTGTTGTTGCATTCTTATTGGGGCTGATTTTTTCATGATTGCTCTTCTTATGTACGTTTCTTTGACACTTGAGGACAAATTTTCCCAAGGAGGAGATATTAAAACGACCCCAAAAAGTGCCCGAAATTGTGTCTTGGAAGCTCCCGGAATCGTAATTTCGATATATTTCAAAATCCATGCGTGATATCGAAAATATGACTTCATATTCTTGATCATGGGGCAAAATTGAGTGGGAAATGGGTCTAACCCCGATTTTAGAGCAAACGATTTAAATTTCCCTAAAATCCCTTATCTAGTGATGATCCGCGCCCCTGGCGCGACGTGGCTGGGCGCGGACTAGTGTTATTTTTGCCCAGTTATTTTAGTTCGGTCCAAGGTTTTTGGTTCTTAGGACTAAGTCTTCCAATGTGTGAAAATACCTATACTTAGTTATTTTGCTGCCATATCATACAAGATATTCCACAATACTCTCTCAAACACTTAGAGAAATATTTCACCCCAAATTTCAAGTCCCAAAACTCTTCCGGATCTTAAGGATTTCACTCAAGCTTCAAGTCTCCATTTCCAATCTTCATAAGGAATTCTCCAAAGCTAAGGAATTTGGGTTTCAACCACTGGGTCCTTTCACCCATGGTGCCCAAGCTTTCTTTTTACGTAAAATACATGTTTCTATGTATTTTCTTTATGGGTCTTCTCTTGTGAATTTGAATATGAATTATGTTGGGGTTTTCTAAAAGTGTGATTGTTTATGCATGTTTTAAGCTATAAATCTTAGATCTATCTGGAGATTTAATGAAAGGTTTTGATGTATATTGCATGAGAGTATTACCAAGTGTTGGTGGATGGTTTTACATTGAAATTACTTGCATGATTTCACTCCTGAATTGCATGGTTTTACACTAACATTACACATCCACCAAGTGTTTGATAAAATGACCGGTTAATGTATCTTGAGTTGTTGAATGCCTAATATTTGGCATATGACTTAAGTGACATTGTGGTGATGAAAGAGTGACATATATGTGTTGATTTCATGAGAAATATCTATTTTGTTATGAGTTGATCATAGCCAATTGAGGGGTGATGCCTCAATCGCATCGGATGGGGTTGGTAAGCCATCAACCAATTGAGGGGTTGGTACCTCAATCGCCTCAGATGGGGGTGGTAAGCCATCAACCAATTGGAGGGTTGGTACCTCAATTATTCCTGACGGAGGGTGGTCATGTCTATCAACCAATTGAGGGGTTAAGTGGTACCTCAATCGCATCGGATGGGGGTGGTAAGCCATCAACCAATTGAGGGGTTGGTAGTTCAATCACTCTTGATGGAGGGTAGTCATGTCCATAAACCAATTGCGGGGTTGGTACCTCAATCACCTCTAAGGGATGGTCTACTTTAGATGTCACGCCCCAAAGTCCTGTTAGGGCGGACTGGCACCCGTTGTCGATAAGGCTCGGGAGAACCAACCTGTATCTATGCATTTTCTATACATATTATGAGGGGTTTCTACGTTTGACATGTCTTTAATAAGATAAAAAGTGATAACAAGCCAAAAAGAAATGTATATGACTAGGTTGTTGGAGCCCCAGTGTCTATAGTACGAGACATGACTTCACTTTACTGTACATAGTCTACAAAGCCTCTAAATAAAGAGAAACATCTAATAAGGGTCGGGACAGGCCCCGCCTCAACAAACTATGCTATAAAAACATGTAATCTTTCTATATATACAAGTCCCGAAGCAACCTGGAGCTTGGTGACCGTAGCTGAATATCCTGTACTCCTATTGGGGAGATCTACTAGCACCTGTACCTGCAGCATGAAATGCAGGTCCGCCGTAAGGGACGTCAGTACAAGATAATGTACTGAGTATGTGAGGCAGGATATACTGTATAATAAGTAACAACTCAAATGAAACCATGCATCCGTGGAAGATCAGGGACCACCCTTATACTATGGAATCATGTACTTTATGTTCTTTGTATCACTTTACCTTTACTGTAAAATCTGTGCACAACTGTAAACAAGTGACCAACTGATCAGCGGTATAACTGTATCGGGATCATCCCTATGCTAGGTTCTTCACGAATCCCCTCTGGCTACCACCTATAATACTGTATCGGGATCGTCCCTATGCTAGGTTCTTCATGAACCCCCTCGGGCTACCTACCACCCATCAAACTATATACTTTATCTTTTAATTACCTTTGAGATGATTCTTTTGGTGGCCATAATATTGGAGCTGTAGGACTGCATATGTAGCATATGATATGTAGATAATCATATAAGACAATATGACAAATAAAAGAGTACATTGGATAAACAATGAAATGCATATGAAATGGAACAACTTATGAACTTTATTTCGTAACAAGAACTCATGTAACTTAGTGTTCAAGCATGTATGCAGCTTTAAAGGTGACTATATATGGAATAATATGAACATGTACAAGAGTGGAGACATGGTTGATAGTTGTGTTGGAGTTGGTAAGTGCCTTTGTGTACCAAGGAGAGATCTATGTTTCATGCCAAGTGATACGAAATCAAATAACCTTACATATCTCATCGTCGGACCTCTTTACTATCTCAAAACAACCTTCCCTTCCTTCAAATACTTATCTACAACATATTAGAGGATAAAACTAGCATTAGAAGCCAATAAATACATCTTCGAATCTCAATCACATAAGAAAATAATACACGGACAGCAAGCGAGTGTTTATAAACCCGGGCGTATTCCTTTAACCTTTCCGCCCCTAATCGTATTTTCTACTACACATTAGCATGCACACATCATGTACAGCATACTTTAATGCCATAACAACCTTACAACAGCCCACCAACCACAACACATCACAATTCCATGCAATCTAAAAATGGACAGTATAACGTTACCTTTCCTCGCTACCTTTCGACCTTAACAATTCCAAATCGGTT